>JAQGBY010001773.1:0-26955 GCA_034698785.1 Mycogona germanica | reverse complement strand
CTATTTAATTAATTTATTTATGAATTGATTTCTGTTGTGTGAGTGTACGAGATGATGCGATTTATTGTGAATTTTTTAAAGGGTGTTTTAATAGAGCAAAATCCGCGGCTAAGACTTGACAACCCCCCGACCGGCAGCTTTTTGAGTAGGGAGGAGTGGGGCGCACATTATAAAAAGAAAGGATAGAAGCGAGGAAACATGGTTGAGATTGGACGAAGAAGGTGCGAAAGGAGTTTTTGAGACCGAGAGTTGGCCGCAAAGGAGGGAAGAGAAAAGAGAGGCTTATGGATGGGAGAGGAAATAAAGATTACAGGTTATATAGGGATGAGGCCAAAGGAGAGCAAGGATGAATTGGATGGCGGGTTATGGACACGATTTGACGGTATACAAAAGAAAAACACAAAACCGAGAACAGATTAAATCACGCATCGTCCTTCTCGCCTGAAAAATTGCAGACGACTCGACCGGGAATTGAATCCGCGATCACGGAATCGTTAATTGTTAGTTTGTGAACACAAACAAAAATATCCCCAGAAAACAAAGAAAAGGTACAAATGTCCCCTCTCGATAAGACGACGACGACCGCAGATCGACCGCACAATGGTTAGATCCCCCCCATATTTGTTCACCGCATCGTCTAAAACACCCTAAAACCACACCGTCTCCCCCCCCCCTTAATAACCCTTACCTCCCCACCCCCGCACACATGTACCGCCACAATCAGTATCCATACCCTCGACCGTCTCGGTTTCTGGCAGAAACATCTAATAATGATAATAATTATGTCGCCAGCAATAAGAATTGGTCGTAACAATCGTGTGGTCTTCCAATACGCACACACAGGAGACTCGTTCGACCAGTCTCGAGTTTTACGGTATGATTGCGGCCAGCAACGAAGATCGAATATCCGATCGATCGGTCGCGGGTAGTGAGGGGTCGAGAGGGGTTTGAGCGAGCAACACCACTGAATATCCCCCCATAACGAAAATGACAGTATTCGGCCCATCGATACATGTTCTTTAACGAGTCCCACTCGGGCGGGAGAGAGGACGATTCAGCGCCGGGGACCCAGAAGCAATTTGGAAGGTTAATTAATAATAGCTGATCGGCTATAATTGATATATGTGGACTAGGAATTCGAGCCTCGACCGCGGGCGGTTGTTTATTCGATGTTGATCAGCGGATGGTTTGAGTGCTCGAGAGTGTGCTCAGCGCTACCGAAAATCAAATTTAATGTCCACCAACAACAAGGACTGATTCAGCGCATCTCCGGGCGCCATTTTTAAAAGTATTTTCTAGACAATAGAAACCGGAAATAAATTGCGCTCACCAACTGCGTCTCTGCACATTTCGAAGCACCTAAATTCCTTTGAGTCAGTGGCCTGGGACTCGACTGAGACGGCATTCGAATGAAAATCCTGTACAGTATATGATCACTCGGTCGATTGACACAAGGGTTATAAGGGGAGGAACCATCCGTAGAAGTACAGAGAAGATTCAAATATGGGGTTTTGAAAGGCAAGAGTGAGGAAGCATGCTACCAGCGTTTTATTATTATTATTTCAGTTAAAAGTCGGGAGCAGGAGATTCAAGATGCATCAACAAACCATCATCCATCACAAATATGCTGAGTAACAAAACCACCAAAAGGAGGGGGGAGTGGTGTGGGGGATTGGAAACCTCTCGTATATTCCTAAGAAACGAGCCGATTATCCTGATTCCAGCAGTGGGCCCACACTTCATATTTGATTGATTACGTCTATTTTTTGTTGTTTTTCCTCTTTTCCTAAAGCCTCGTCATTTTTCTTTTTTCTTATAAAAGCTATCCCAGAAATCATTATCATTTAGCGACTTCATTTTTTAACGACAATTTCTCGCCGTGTTTTTATTCACTCATTATGTTAATGGCTTCGCGCAAGTTACTTCCGACATGACGTCAGAGTAACGCGTCTTGTTCATTTTTTTTTTTGGGGAAACATCTATATTTCAAATTCACAAGCGAAGATTTGGAATTAAAATCACTATTTAATCCATCCACCGTCCACCAAAATGCATTCAGCGAGTTTCTTACGATGGGAAATTTCAGCCACGTTTTAGCCGCCAGGGTCGCCGCCATCACCAGCAGTTGGCCGACCTGGAACAGTCTCGTGGCGAACGGCATCTCGGATGCACAACACCGAATAGCCGAACATTAGGTTGCCAGGCAACCATACCACAAGAGCTGGGAACCCCCACACAGGAATAAGAAATAAAAAAAAAAAATACTAATAATTCGCTTGCAGAGAAAGACGGACGACTTTATCGAGGCGAACCCACAAAAGACATGACATTTCTGGAATGCGAGAGTATGAACGGAGGAACCAGTAAAGTGGATTTGAAAATTCTGCATATCTGAGCCATCCACCGTCCAACAATCTCCAACAATGGTATGATTCTAAAACACATATGCAACCACGTCAAGTATCAAATTGATGGGAAGTAGACAGCACCGGAATGAAGGCAACCAGTGGAATGACCAACCCCAGAATTTTAATAATACTCGTACTCAAAATAAATACCAGATACTCGATACCCGAATAAATTTATACCAGTCGCTGCTTAGTGGGTAAAGTCATACTTGAGGTTGCGATGGGTTTCCGTGGTTCGATTTCCGGCGAGGGGCCTCTCGCTCATTTGCTGCCGGGGTACTAGTGAACAAGGGTTATATTCTAGTTGTCCTAGCCAAGCATTCTTCAACCAAGCATGCTCGAGCTTTATTGCATATGGACAATGAACAGGATCAACGAGACTGTGCCAGGACAAGAAATCCCTGCTCGTTCTCGATTTACTATTGTAATACCAAACACGTACTGGAGCCCGGGGGTTCGTTCGTTCATCTTTAGATATTTTACTCGATCCTAAATAAAAACACACTTCACAAGCGTACACGACATAAATTCAACAGCAAACGCACGCATTGTTTTATTAAAATTCTGGAATATCAGACACATCGCCGGCAACTTCATCCGCGCATCACGAAAATAACATGAACATGTCAATAAGCATGTATGGCTTCGAGCGGAAGCGGAAACGCAGGTTGGCACGTCAGGCGCGCGTTCGCCACCCCTGAAGAGCGGCAATCACTCAACGCTCCGTGCAGCCGCGCGGGGCAGCGAGCGTCGCGCCCTGGGACAGCAGCGGTCATTACGGGAAACAAATTGCCCGGCAAAACCCGTGGAGAGAGAGCCACGTGAGGCCAGCACTGATGGATTGCGAGACGTTCTCGAGGGGAAGAGTGAAGCCAGCGGGATGGCTGCGAGGCGAACTACATTATAAATGGGGACGAAATTTCGCTGGGCGATTCTGTAGTACAAGCACTAAAGAAATGGTTTCAAGACGGGGGAAGTGACGCGGACAGAAATTCTGTTTCCGTTATAACCTAGAAACACTACTCACGCATATTTTATCAGATCATGCTTGAGAAGGGCGAGTTTAGACAATGGTTGTACAAAACCGGCGAGTCCGTACTAGGACCAGAACGTACTCGAATCCCGAATCTCGGAGAACGTACTCGAATCCCGAATCTCGGAGAATGTACTTGAATCCCGAATCTTGGAGAATGTACTTGAATCCCGAATCTCTGAGAATGTACTTGAATCCCGAATCTCGGATAATGTACTTGAATCCCGAATCTCGGATTATGTACTTGAATCCCGAATCTCGGAGAACGTACTCGAATCCTGAATCTCGGAGAACGTACTCGCATCCCGAATCTCGGAGAATGTACTTGAATCCCGAATCTTGGAGAATGTACTTGAATCCCGAATCTTGGAGAATGTACTTGAATCCCGAATCTCGGAGAATGTACTTGAATTCTGAATCTCGGAGAACGTACTCGAATCCCGAATCTCGGAGAATGTACTCGAATCTCGTCGAATGTAACGCTCTCGAATGTTACTTCACCCATCTTGAATGTCAACGTTCATTTTAAACACTTACTGGAGAGAGGAGCGTTTAGACATTCGAGAGGCGAATCCGAGCTAGAACAAAAACTAAACTTCAATCTAGAATACCTCCAACACCAACTGAGCTGTCATGATCCAATTTGGTCAAGGTCTTTGGTTGCGAACATAGACATCGAATATATTAATTGTCCACTAGCTGATCCGCTTCTATGTTAGGCGGAAAATGGGAGAGCAGTAACCGGTCACTTGAATCCGCAAAATCTCACTCCCAAGTGCATCTATAACTCTGAAGGGCGACCAAACACCGGACCAGTGGAACTCCAACCCACCCACGTGGCTGGTTATCAGACGACAATAAGGAGTAGAAGAGTTAATTCATGCCCACCCCCTCCGTAAACACAAGTGTGGAAGAACAGGAGATGGGAGGCTGAGGACACTGAATCGAGCTCAACTATTAATTAGAGCAGGCACGAAATATAATGCCTAAATAATTGAGGAAGCTGCGTTCTAATTAATAATGCAGTCGCAGACAACGCCAACGAAGGACCTAAAGATTAGGGGGGGGGACACGTTGACTGCGGCGGAAGCGAAGGAGGAGGAGTTGACGGCGGGGTCACGTCTTCCTTATCCCCAACCCTCTGTCCCTCCTCCTCCAACTCCCCCCTTGAAGACGAACAGCCTTTGGAGTACATGAGGCGGTTGTGACGGTGGGAAAAGTGTGAGGAAACGCACAGTAGAAGACAAAACCATAAATAAATCCTAGAAAACCCGGCGAGGTGATAACTCCAGCGCCGCAGGATTACAACGTAGCGTGCATCCGCCACTACGCGGCGCCGCAGTACATGTACGTTTGTTAAATCGTTTCGGGTTTCAACGTGACCAGTCACGGTGGAGCCGGACGTTACATTCCGTTCGCGTGTGTCTCCTCAAACCTTTTCTCATTAGGATCGGCGCTTCCAATCACGACCAAGTCCTGTGCAAACACCCGGAGACCACTCAATACTTTTAAATTGCTTCGAGTGAAGGATTTGTGTCAATTTCTTGGATTTGGTGAAACGGTGGAGGCGGAACTAATGCGATTCGACAACATTTGTGTTCTGGCGCTCGACGAAGCCATTTTTTCTAATTCGATTCAGCTCGAACAAATTGGCAAAACTTGTTCATTTCCTTCTCTCCATCCCTCGTCCTTCAAAATCGATGCCACCGATTCCTCACTCCAGCGGCATGAACAAGTAAAAGTTCAAAAAACAACATAGACAAACTTAATTTCTTTAGACTTGAGGCCCAATTTACGCAGCAAAGTTTTGTGTTACGCTCTAAAAAAGCTATCAATTTGATTGGACCTAAATATCGTGTCATGCCAAAGCAAAAACGACAAATAACTTCGAAAATCACAACGTCTACAAATTTAAGGAATGATGAAACACACTCTAACCGATGCAACGGAAGTCCGCGTTGTATTCGCCTGTCACCGGATGGCACCACCTACCAGTTATTTCTTTTCCATGCCATATTAATGACATCAGTGTGTCTCACTCGCCAAATGGGATAAACGAATCATTCATCGCATGCCCAAACAAAATGACAATTCCATGGTGCGGAACGAGAAAAAGTTCAGCAGGGATGGATAATAACCAAGAAGCGATTAAATGGAGGAGAAAAAAAGACCATCTAGTACTGGAACACCAGAAAACCATTATTCATGGTTCGTGCACTTAATATACCCTCTCGAAAAAGAGCTAGAGTGTAGACAACTTAGGTTCAAAAAGCACTTACACATATTAGTGAAGATTTATGTAATCTGGCAATGGTGCTTATCGATACTTGGCAGCCCGGGTACTTATAATAATGAACAAATTATCCAAACCCCGAGCTTCAGCAGAAATTAGGGCTGAGCACTACCAGGGATCGCAGCCCCAGAAATTTCAGGCTTCGTTAACGAGATTCGTAGATCGCTTCGGATTCAATTCGGATTCAAACACCAATATACTGGAATCAGTGGTCAACCATCTGGAAAATGGAACTTCCTGTATTGATGAATAAATAATAACGATACCTCCTCGGACATTTTGGGTAACCCTCATCTCGTGCAAAGAGAAAACACAACCAACCGGAATTACAAGAAGCAATCGGTCTATGTCGGTCCATGGTCGAACGTGCGTTTCTTCAAATGCGATTACCGTGAACCGGAAAGCGAACCAACCGCCGACCAAAACAGCGAGCGTCACATCCAACCCCTCCCACCCCCTTAACTCCTCACCAACCCTGCACTAAACCTACGCACATATTAAGAGAGCCCCGCGTTTCACTCTACGATGCGAAAACCCAAGTTAATAACGACTTGCGCAGCATGCTCGGCTCACGCTAAATTAATGATACGGAAAACGCGGCGAAAATCACTCACACAAACAGATAGCAAATAGCATTTACAACCCCCCATCCTCCTCTTCCTCCTCCTCCTCCTGCTGCTCATCTTCCCAACCAGAAATTATTTACCCTCCCCCCCATTCCTCAAGAGCGGCGCATCTCCACATCCACGCAGATGTAGTAACATGTTAAGACCATACAGAAACACATCCCCCACCATTTTTACCTCATATCTCCCATCATCCTTCCCCCCAACCCCCGAGCAAGTGTAAACACACGACATTTTACTACCCCATCCACCCGCCACCCACCCACACAACCCTAGCAACGCCCCTCCCTCGAGTCAACGCCTACGAAACAGTGCGAGGACCCCCGAATATCAAATCCAGGCCCTCGCACAAATGAAGGTCTGAAAGGCAGAGTGATGCAAGTGGAATGTGTTTTCCCCCCGTCCCTTTTCTAGTCAACTGCTAAAATGCAATGATGGCATGCGATTGTATCGTTTGGAAATGTGACGTAACCCTTCGCGTCGACAGAGGGCAGCACAAGTTGGATCGGTAAACGGAACCGTTCTACAAAACAGAAACCCCCGATTTACATCACTCTGACTTTCGCGGCCCAGTTGGTTTAGCGACTGACTGTGGTTTCGGCGGTCCCGGGCTCGATTCCCGGCGCGGGCTCTCGAAAATTTCGATCCCGGGGTACTGGACGTTCCCCCCTCGCACAGTGCCTAAGCACCATGAGGGGGACGTAAAGCCTGTAGTGCGGTTGACTACAGTTGATTGGAAGCACAAAAAAATCCATTCGTTTAGAACCTGTGTTTCGCTGCACCTCCGATGCCATATGGTTACGATTTAGAGCTTGTCCAGAGGCCACCCTTCACACTCTGGCCACCTCGGACAATTCGGAGGAACATTTGGTGTCTCACCCCCGCCATTTTCTATGCTAGCACGCTGAGGTAACGTTTGTACCTGCACCCCTCCCGCTACCTACCACCTTCGATATCAACCACCAGCCCAGCCACCAGCCACTGTATCCGGTACAGTGCGTGCACCAACCGAACGAGCGCGAGCTTTACGACTTAATTAGGTCGCCGGTTCCCAGTTTATTGTGGCGCGCGCGCGCCAGAGATGAGGGAGAGGAGTTGGGAGGAGGAGGAGGAGGGGATGCGTTCCCCGACTGAGGCGATGGTAACGCGGGGGCGTATACACATGCAACAGCGCCACCCCACTAGTCACTAGCTGCGGTTTGGTCGGAAATGAGTTGGGGGACTGTGTCGACGACGAGCAAGAGTTGTGTTGCGGCGCGGCACGAGTAATGAATGCTCGGGCCAACACATATACACACACAATCCGGAGACACAAATTAATATTGATGTGACGATCTGGGACTAGTATACACATTTATTGTACCCTACGAATTGTAGTAGGCGTGACTAGGATTCTGTGTATGTTGGGAACATCAACGCGAGCACACACACACACACACACACACACAGATTATATTGTTCCAGCGTCAGGTAGATATTTCGTATAATGAACGAGTGAGGGAACACAGTCCTGGAGCAATATAATGACTCGTGTGCGAAATTGATTGAATGTTATTGCTCACTCAGTTAATGTCGAATTCATTTCGAGCGCAAAAATGCCATCATTATTCCCTTTTTCAATTACATTAAAAACTAAGCAAACCAACTACTGCATGGCAAGTCCCTATCGATTCATCTGACGCAGGGAAGGAAAAGTTTGCCGCATCAACTCTTTCCCACCAACCATCAGCCGCTCAATCCCACGAAAAACAGAACCTGAAATCTCAGGACACCATTCAATATACAATCCTATATCATGAAACACGGTTTGTAAGAAACGGAAGTATGCCGTATTACGCGTCCGCCTCTAGAGGGCACCACCTGCCCCATTATAACATCATTGTCCGCAACACAGGTGTTCACACACCCGCCCTTAAGTGACGTCATTGATCGCAACATGACAGACCCTCCTAGCCAAACAAGTGCTCAGATAATTCATTTAACAGAAAATTCCATTACAGGTGTTCGTGTCCGCTTGTTTTCTTATAGATTCCAACCGAACGTGGATTCGAACTAAGTAATTGTGCTCTCTCAGCCAAATGTGGCTGAGGCCGAACTTGAGTCACTGTTCGAACGATCCTCAACCACTTATCTACGTACCAGACGCGGTCGATGAAACGACAGACGAGGCAGACTAAACCTGCCTAGGCCATTTTTCATCAGTCGAAAGGAATTTCGCAACATCTTGGTTATGACGATCATCTACAAAGTGACATCTCCCCGATACAAGTTTGTATTCGAACGCGAAGACAGAAAAAAGAAAAAAAAATATATGTATACCGGAGTATGTTTTGGAGAAAGTGATGCAAAGGAGCTTGACGTTGAACCTAACCGCCGGTTTTCCTGGAAGAAATTTATTTTCAGTCACAAAATGAAAATCGATTTTAAATCGGCCCAGATCTGTGGGCTTTTCTACCACGGTAGCCGCCTTCCTTTTTTCCCCCCGCTTACCTCCATTTACTGCCAATTTGTATCTTTGAGGAGAGCGAGATAGGAGAGCGATACGTTTAGATAGTGGGAAAGGGGTGGAGTGGAGGAGAGATGGGACAAGAACAAGGGGATTGTGGGGAAGAGGTTGGAATCTTTTATGTGTGTGTGTGGGGGGGATGAAATGCGCCGAAATGATAGCTCCAGCGATCTGTGGGAGATGGGGGAAAGGCTTAGTGAAGGTTTATCGGATTTTCAGACTCCAAATGGTGATTGCACACGCTGGATAAGAGCATGCGCACAAAGTGCCCGCAAAAAATAAGAACTATTTCTTTTTTTTAAACCTTTAGCATCAAGAGTCGTTATGGGTACGGGTGATTCTTTCAGTTGAAAATTCAATAAACAAATAAGAATTCTAAAAAGCAATTTCCTATTTATAAAATTGTGCCTCTTAAAAAATGATCTACAGACAACCAAATCAAATTAGCTCAGACAATTGCCACTTATTATTATTATTATTTCTCGTTTTCCTATCCAACTTGTGATGCCCTCTTGTCGGCACGGAACAGAAGCTATGGCATACTTCACATTTTCAACCGATACAACCAAATGCCAAGATTGCATTTTTGCAGTTAACTCGAAAATTAAGATGGGAAATGCCACTCTTACTTGCATCACTTTACCTTTCAACCCCGTCAATTGAATAATTTGAAAAGTGAATGAGAGCAAATAATATGAATTGTCTAAGTTACACCCTTGGATCCCCGATATTAATTTTCGGAATTGATCAATCTTGGCAATGTCCAATGTCGTGTACAGAGCTGTATTCGACGAAGCCAAAAAATTTCAAATTAAAATATATTTTATAATCCCAGTCAGCAGGCGAACACACAGATCACAATACACGCGCTTGACCACATCAACTCTTGTCGTTGATTCCGCAGACAGCCGGCGCCGAAAGCGAGAGAAGGAGGGGTCAAGGAGGGAGGAGAGGGGTTAAGACATGTGGGAGGAGGGGGGCGGGATCAAGAGATGGATTTTGGCCCGCAGCAATAGGCGTCTGGTCAAACCTCGCGAGTGTGTCAGCGAAAGAAAAGATAAAAGGCTTTATCTCTAGGGGGTGTGGGGGTTGTCGGGAGGAGGAAATCTGTACAGGATCATCGTCGTAACTCTCGATAACATTACAAACGGTCTCCCAACCGCCACCGCCCCGCGCCCCATCCTCAACATCGCCACCCACGTCGCTCAAAATCACACATGTGAGCTCAGACAACATCAACAAATGGTTCGGAGCTGGATAACTCTTCTTGGCTCTATCAGCGAAGGTGAGAGAGAGACGGGAGGTAGTAACCCCTTCACCTTCTTCCCCTTTAGTAGGAATTATCGTGAAGGGCGCCTCAACTGGACTGGAACAAAGTGATTTAGACTAAAGAAAAGGAACGGACCATTAAATATTAAGTTACAAAGACCTGATCCGTCAAGCACGGGATGACGTCCTGATTACATCACTCGCTCTTCTATAATATTAAGGGTTTTTGTCGTTGTGGGTATATTTCATCCAGGAACCTTTTTCGAAATAAGTGGGGTCTCAGGTGGATACGGTTTAGTGCGTGTGCCCGATTAGATTCGAGCCAAACAGATATTAATAAATCCTTAGCGCCGCGCTACTCTGTGTTTGCCGTGGCAGGCATTCATTCGGCGTCCGCCCCAAACGTCCCCACACACCCCCCTAAAATAAAAGTGAGCGGCAGTTTGAGAGCGCCCTCAAACCCTTAGCTCACGGCTAAACTGTACAACAAACACACGTCAGGTCCCCCCTTCGTCGCACAAAAATATAAAGCGGCCGTAAAATAGCTGCACCGGACTTTGAGCCGCGTCATAAAAGTGTTTACGGGCAGCTATCTATTGCGACAAACAATCCACCACCACGCTAACACATGGTTTGTAAACTAGGTTGCATCTCTCTCTCGCAAGGCCTATCAGAAACCCATACCCCCTAACCACCACCAATATCCTCCAATCGTCAGTTAGCAGAACCAGCGAAATAAAAGAAAAAAAAGCCTAGAAGCAGTTGACCCTTAGGAGAATCGATTGAAAAACGTCTATCGGATTCCCGTCGTCTACGGGTTCGATTCCCGGCCGAGACAGACCTTTGGAATATTTCGGGAGAGCGAAATTCCAACACACGCCTTCCATGGAAATGAAAGTGTTGTGCATAAAGCAGGTGCTGACGTCACTGTCGCGGGCGAGAGTCACTGACGTCACACTAATGACGAGAAAAGGTCTCGAACCGACGTAGCAGATCTGGCGGGTGCTGTCCTCTGGTGACGGACGAGTACGTTGTTGGTGCCCCGTGTTGCCAGGCAATCACACAATGCACCGATTAAATATTTTGCTGCCCTTCCTTCAGTGTTTTGTTGTTTGCAAAAAAATTATAGATCATTATCGATCGGAATCGTTACCACAACATCGATCGACATCCCTCTCACCTCCCCTTCCAAGTCTAGACACACCTAGCTCACACACTTTAGTAGGAAAGTAAACAACGCCGTCGAACGGATTCGCACTCTTTGGCGAAACCTCGAATCGTGGCCAGCAGCAGCAGCACACAGTTGGTCCGAGCGAAAGAACAACATCGCATCTCTTCTTCTCCTCACACTCCTTTTCCACACCCGATCGATCGAAACCGGGTTGGGTTGATCGATCCGACCGTCGGACAACCGTCCATATATATATCGGGTCCACGGGAATCCAATAGATCCACACATTTGCGGCGTGTTTACAATATCAACGAGGCAAATGTGTTGGTCGGGGGTGGAGGGGTTGGATGTTGAAAGAGCGACAATACGCCCCCTCACCATCCTCCTCACCACCACTACCACCTCGCTCACCTACCGGAGCATGCCTAAGAGGATTAGTCCCTCTCACGCCAAACTATTAGAACCCGGTTCTGTATAGAGGAATCAACCCCATCGAAATAAAGCCTCTCGCTCAAGGTGGACGGGGAAAATAGCCCCCGGGCAGTAATTGGGGGTGGGGGAGAGAGTCGGGTGTAAGGTTCGACAAATTATCGCTGTGGCACTTGGTAGCACCAACCAGATTTAATGACGAAGGATTTTAGTTCCTCCCCCCCCACACACACACCAGTCTCTACTTTGAGAGCATCCAGACGAGAATTTATATCGGTCTCGTCTAAGGTATATTAATCGAGACGAGATGTACTTGAAAGATCAACGACGGTTTTCAGTTGTACTTTTCTGATCAGATATCGATACTCTGCATAAGTTAATGCATATATATCAGGCGTGTTTACAATATCAGATAACAAACTACATAACTGCTATAACAAAATTTGTCGCCGCCAATTGTTTACTTTTTGACAATCCTCGTTCTCGTCAGACTAACTGCACTTCAAAATGGTGTTTTCGCAGTTTCATCTTTCAAATAATAAGATTTTTAAATCAGTACTAACCTTTACAAAAATAATTAAAAAATTCACAGAATGTTACGCAGATAATTGTTAACATGTTCAATTTTTGATTTCCCATTTTAGTTTTTAAAGAATAGGCCAAAGAATAGTGTAAATTTATTATGTAGATAATTATTTATGATGTTACTTATCCGAGACAGGAAAAACTCCTCCGATCCCTGTTTCTGGATCCGAGGAGGATATTTGCTTACCTTCTCGTAGCCTTAAGCATTATTCCGAGAGGTAAGCAAACATTTTCACCGGTAATTCCGGGTTGGAAAAAAGAGAGCTGGTGCCCGTGAATCGATACCCGGGACACGTAAAGAAGCGACTAGGAGACGTACCAAATTGGAGGGTTGACACTGACGTGCTGATCGCAGTTGATCGGGGGGGAGTCCGGGGAGTCCAAAAGAAGGTGTCGACAGACTTCGCACGTCCAACCCCCCCCCCCCCAGCACACCCCACGAAAGCAAAAACGGTACATGGCGAAGCACAAAAGCAGCAAGCAGGAGGCCGGGCGGCGCGAACCGTACACACATTTGCAGCCTAATCAGGCACGTACTCAGCAATGGTGACCGAGGGGGTGGGAGTGTGGGGTGTGGTAACGGGCACCCCACCAATTGTTACGGAACAAGAACATGTGGCTCTTTTTTTTTTTTTTTGTTGCCTTCGCCATTCTGTCAGACTTTCAACTTTTTATGCCTGTCTCGTTATACTGGCGTCAGAGCTGTAGGCTGGAGAAACTTCCCCTCCTAAGGCCTCTCGTTATAGGGGGATTCTGTGAGAACATTATTTTTACGACATGCAAATTATAGTAATTAATTGAATTGTATTCAAGTGTCCACGGAGTGAATTACTCGGTTAAACAGAATTCGCTTTTTAATTTACCGTGATATTTCATTAGGTCATATTTTTAGTCAATTCAAATTTGACGGAAAAAACTCCTCCTCAGATTCCCGATTTACGTAATATGCTTAAAAAATCATATTTCGGAAAAGTGACTTCAAAAATAAATTAACATTTTGGTCATTTTATAAACCTATTAAAGAGGAGAATTGAAATTGTCAAATTCCAAATTAATAACTTTATAAATTCTAGATTTATTTTGTTAACATAAGAAATTTTAAAATGGAAATTATTTGAAAAATGAAAACGGTAAGGAGGTCTCTCAAATGCGCTTTGCCAAGCCTAAGCCTGATACCTAGGTAGGGATTTAGGGATCTTTAACGTGTACCTAAAATCGTTCAGGAACGGATCTCACGGCTTTACTTTGTTTTTTGTTTTTAATCAACTGTAGCCAACCGCACTGCAGACCTAACGTCCCCCTCATGGTGCTTATTTTCCATTCCGACTATCCATTTCCTTTCCATTACTTCCATTCCGAAGGTAGGCAGGCGTGCGAGGAATTTCTCGAAAAATATCTAGAGTTCTCGGTAGGGAATCGAACTCGCCAACATGAGCATATTTCTAACAAAAACGTCGCACTCTTCAGATCCACTTTCAACTTAAATATTTATTAAAAGGTCTGATAAGGTAAGGCGCCTGCCAAAGTCGCCACAAGATGACGCGATGTCCGAGGAGGATACACACTAGAGTGAGAGGAACGTAAGCGCACCGGGCAAATCCACAGTATTGGGGGGAGGAGAAGCAAATTTTTTGTATATCTAGTACTGGCACGTAACGATTTTTTTCGCTTTGCGACAGCCAACTTGCGCTGCAACTTACCGCCGCTGCTGGAATATACAACTAGACGGCGATGGACGATCGTGACCAGTCGGGGCCAATCAACATTTATATAGATCGGTGCCGAATCGGCGCTGGCCAAGTGGACTGCGTGAGGGGACATGTGCAAGAGGGGGGAGGGGAGGGGTTGCAACAACCTCCCCCAGGGAACATGCCTTGAACTATGCGAACTGGGTCCAAAGATGTATTCTTGTCACATAGCTATTTTCGACGGTAATTGAGTTGACTCGAAAATGTCGCCGTCGGAGCAATTCAACTTTACGTAAAATTTAATTTATTGAAAAGGTCATGAGGGGAAAAGGTGGATTATTAAAGTAATTCAATCGATCCACTAACGAACCGTAATCACTTTTGATCGCCTCTGATGTGATGAATTTAACATGGCCGCCGCAAATAAGATGCGACTACGACGCCACTCTTTCTTATGAAGTCCAGCTCATGAATAAGTAACTTTTCAACGAGAAAGAGAAGCTTTAACAAACTAGCGAAAATAGGCATGGTTAAGGTTAATCGCAATCGACAAGTTTTACTCCAACAGACATTGGACGATACAAATGAGTTACCCTTGCCTGGACGACAGTTGGCAATCACCACATACACAAAAACTCGTAAGAAAGGCCATCTTTGAGGGGCAGCAATCAGATGAAGGGGTGACAATTAAAGTGTGGTGCAAGTCGGTTTATCTTCTTTTCTTGAATTGATGTTATAATGCGGTTCCGTTAACCTATCCAACTCATGCAAGCCCGCTGTCGGCGACAATCAAAACCAAAGAATTGCGTCACATTAAAGGGGGAAAAAATCGACTTACACAATTCTGGCTTCCACCCCTTCAAATGTTCTCGTTGATGTGAACTTTAAAAAAATATACCAAGTCAAGTGACGCGAGTTGGTGTCATTGGGAACCCTGTACTGATGGAGATGTCATCCGCCAGGGAGCGCTACGGGCGGCGCGGAACCGGAGCTACAGAGAGTGACAGGCCATGGCGATGGCCCACCGGGCAAATTTTCTGCCTGGACGAAACGTGGTGAAGGTGGTGGTGGTGATGGTGATTGGGGGTGGGGTGAAGATAGGCAGACCAACAGGGGGGAAAAGGCAACATCATCATTCGCAAATACATAATGCAATGCGAGATCCAATCTAACGGAGGGGAATTTCCCCCCGAGTCAGTTTGATATTCAGTCGGCGAAACGGATGGCTATTGGCGGTCTGTAAACCCAATTTCAACCCCACTTCCCTACACACCCACACACCCACTTCACTCGCTCATGCATTTTAAAACAGTAGCAGTAGCAGCTCCACCGCCACCACCACCACCACCACCACCCTCAACTCAACACACACCCAACTTGGTGGATCTAGATTCTCAGGAGGCATACAAATACCGTCACGAAAATTATCTGGAATATTTGAAAAGCCAAATAATTCCAAGATTATTAACCAGGTTAAGTGTGCTACGAGGTCCAGATATTCAGATTTTGACTATAAAAAATACCGTTCCTACATTTAACCATGATTTTGATAGATTTGAAGAAGAGATGGTCCTGGAATTAGAACGAATCGTTGGGACATTGAAATGTTGACGTTGGTCTTGCCACACAGAAACGAACACACAGGAGGCCTTACATCAGTAATGGAACGTCAGGACACGAGCACCTCTATGCAGGGACCCCCGGATGACGATTCGAGAGAGCGACCGGAGAGACCCCCGATTTTAAAATTCAATTCGTTGACCGGCACCGCGCATGCGCAGTCTGTAGTCGGCCTACCGCCGGAGGACGGAGTGGACACACGCGTGCACAAACACAAACCCCGGCCCCGGCGCAGCAGCAGCGCCACCGATAAACTGGTCATAAATATTTGCGCTCGTTGCACACAATAGGCGAATGGCCAGCGGGGTTGTTGCAGTCGACCAACTAACAGAGAGAATATGTTCAACATGGTTGGGGTGGAGGCCAGGGGCTGAAAAGGGAACCAGGGGAAGATGGACGACAGGGGCCCGGTACTTTTGTGTAGGCTGGAGCATTGAATGTCATGTAGAGACAAGTCGGATATACCATTAGAGCGGATAAATAAATAGACTCAGAGTCCCCAATAGGCACACAGAAGTCACTCAGGCAAAATAGTGAACCGAGTCTGTCCATTTTCAACAAGTTTGTTAAAACTCCGTCGCAATACGGCGAGTGCCGAATCATGTTTCTATTTACTGGATCAAATCGATCACTGGGGACTGGAATTTTTAGGTTTTCGACAATTCCTTTTATTCTGGAAGCTCGAGCATATTTTTGATGTAGTGACACAAAGACAAATTCGCATCGTCGTCGAATCAGAAAAAAGACGGCATTGTGCAATTACCTCGGAAAACGGGGAAGCAGCACCATACTCGCCCGCCACCAGAGGACAGCACCCGCAAAATCTGATCCCCTCACTGTTTTTTGTCTCACTGTTAGACCTATTTTTCTCTCCACAGGTGTGACGAAAGTGACTCGGCACCTGCTCGAGGCTTCCATTTCGAAGGATGGCGTAGGAATTTCTCTCGTCCGAAAAATTCCGCACATCTCGGCCGGGAATTGAACACGCGATCACGGCACCACTGACATTTTTTGATTTTTTAAGAGCACATGCCAGGTCCATATTTTCGGAACGCGAAAATCCGGTTCGCTCCTTTTGATCGCAACTAAAATTAATGTTGACGTTGTTGATGCACGATATTCTCAAAAATCTCTGTTGCCAAAAAGAAACGTTAAGAGATGAAAAGTATGCAAACATGAACAAGTAATATTCCGTCCTGTTTATCCTTTTCCAATATGGGCAAAATATCCAATTTGAATGAAAGCCTCACATAATATGAAAAATACCCCCAAATCTCCTGCGCGGTCAACACCACCCCTCACCTCACCCCCGCAACCCCAAATTCACAGCCCCTCAACAAATCCCCGGTGGTGATACGGTCGGCATGCGAACCATTAGCATAAATCGACGCGTGTCCATATAGTTTCTCACCGCGGCCTTCCTTTTTTACATAAGCCATGACCCGTGACAGGACTGCCAAAAATCCCAAGTGACAGCAGAGCTCGGCTACACGGCAACAAAGCAGTTTTTTCCTCATCTCGATAAATTCTCGAAATTCCCGAGGAGCGCGACTCCCCCAGAGTTCACATTTCCATATAAAGCGACATTGGACAGGTCACAGGTGGGGAAAGAATGGGATGTTAAAGGGTGGATATAAATCCCACCAACAACCACGGCAACAAGAACATTCTTGAATGCACTAGAAAGCGCTTAGGGGGTGAGCTTCAGCGATGCATTCACTGTAAATCGAGACAAACTAAGCGAAGTCGCCCCCAGAAGTGTAACCGTGACTCCGGTTGGTCAAGTGTATCGTTGGCGAGTCACAATACGGATTAACGAGTAGTGATATCGATCCAGTAGACAAAGTACTGCTTGTACCCCCTTCCATGTGACGAGGAGAAAGACGTAGTTCTACGTAAAAACGGTTCTCCCTTAGGACATCCACGGATGGATGTGACAGGGGTCAGTCTATAAGTCGCCACGATTTACAGTGTATGGCCGTAGAACGAGGTTGCATAGCTATATTCCCCATGTGGGGGGAATTGCACCCCCGTTTCCAGCGTCTGCTCCCCCGGCATTATGCTAGAATAGGATCCGATTTCGTATTCAGGTTATGTTAGGTCGTCCAATAGCTCTGCACGTTTGGCACGTGCCCGACGTGCCAGTCCTACAGGGGGTTGTGTGGGTGGTGCGATGTCGGGCGGGGTCAGAGGCCCGCTTGCACCACACGCCTGACGGGAGAAATACGCGTAGTACTAGGTCGGGTCCGGCCAATAAAGGATTGCCCAAATTGTTGGTCTGGATAACTTGCCAAATCCTTAAGGTATCCACTGATGGCCGATACGTGGGTTGCTATTTCGCAATTTAAAATGGCGAGACTTTCGGTTGGACCCAGACCGAGCACGGACGTTCCTATTCTTGCCCGATTTGGACCAGTAGGACTTCAAAATAGAGACGAGCAGTGGTGCAACAGATCCCCACCAGTATCCACATGACTGTGAGCGATGGCCGGAAGTGATGTGAGGCCCCGACAAGACCAGTCGGTTCAACGCCAGAGAAAAATAAAAAAGGAAGGCGGAACAGGTGGACAGAGGATTTGCTGAAGATGAATGCTGGATGTGTGGAAATGGAAAGGCCGACCTCTAAATTGGGCGCAGTCGAGAAATATTCTTACCGACCTAAAACCATCCATTCAACAAATACTTTTATTTTCTAAAACTGAATCGAGAATTGAAGGGTTGAAAACCAGAGTTCTGAACGATGGTTCGGTTATTTCTCTTAGAACTGAGCAAAAAAAGGTTTTTACTAGAAGTGTTCCAATACTGTCCCGTTTCCCTTTCCAACTTGTGCTGCCCTCTGTCGGCGCCAAACAAAAGCTGTGGCTTACATTGCATATTCTTTCGATAGTTACACATGACACAGACTTCGACATGCACCATTCTGCCTTTCATCCCTTCAATTCAATGAATGCAGCAAGCAGCTCGTTTCTCAACTGAATGCAGTCATGAAATATTTATTCCGCTTAACCAGCAGTTCGACGCAACTCCTCCACCCTACCTGATTTGAATCGATAATTGAATGAATGCACAAGCCAGGGGCAGAAATAATACATAGAGGCAATTATTGACTCGTAATAATCCCGGCATGCACGTACTAATAAAAGCACTAATCAAACAGACGAATGTACAAAATTGCTAATCACAAACAGACCCGGGGCGAGAGCGTGTTCCAATTTCATTACTGCGCCTCCTAACTCACGATCCAGCGTCGATCCATTCGGGAACAAATTAAAACCAAATGCGTATAACGCACTTGACGAAGGAGGACGGATTCTTGTCGAGGGCCCAACGCGCCCGGGGGAAGTGACCGCGTACAACTCGCGAGCAAATCAATCCATCGATTACATGAATTGGAAAACAGCCCCACCTATAATAACCAAACGCTGCCTTCTACGCAGCAAGTCTGCCTGGGCAGGGGCGATATTTCGAACACTGATTAACTTGTGGAAACCACCTAATCGAAAATACAAAACCCGATTAAAAAATGAAATCTCACTAAACAACTCAACTAATCTGCAAGATGTAGCAGAGTCTCATAAAATATTGAGTGACCAGAATTGAATTAAGAATGATTTTCAGTCGTTAGTAAATTTAAGTTACGTTCTTTTGAAATGAGATTTGATGCCATGCAATTTTGATGAATTCAGAGGAATTTATTTTGGTCAAATCTCGGTCAGACAATTCGATGACTTTAGAAAGGATCACATTCATTATTTTTTAATTAGATTTATTCGGATCGGGTCGTTCATTCGTACTCTTTTATCATGTTATCTCAATTTTAATGTTTTAATTTACAACTGCGTTTCCTTCAAAACATATAACAATTCTATCCTGAACAATATCGACGCGATAATAGGCACGATAGACTTTCACTCAACATAATTCCCACAGCGAAATTTTTAGGTAGCGTGAATAATTAATTTGTGTCATGGCCCCGAGCACAGCCAATTACACGAACGCAGCAGCTACAGTACACGAACAAGTGTTATCATTTGTCGTTGCCTTTGCACGACGCGGCCGCGCCACGGAGGGTTCTGAGATAGACAGGAAGGGGGAAAGAAATTAAATCATCATCATCAAGGCAATGTCGGATTTCGCAACGAGTTTTCCTCGGAATTAAGTTGTCAAAACATTTCGCCAACCGAGTACGACGAAAACGCGAGCGCCTCAGACGATGCAGCCGGAACCGAAAACAGAATCTACCTGTGTACTTACGGTGTCTTGAGTGGAGACAAGAAAAAGAGGACAGGGAGCAATTATGGCACTCGATCGAATCTAATTTTTATTTCTTGGCATTGAAGAAACGTGAGTAGAGCGGTCAATAACAGAAAGAGTAAGACTAGTAACACAACCAGTTGATTTAAGAGACAGACTCGAGAGGTGCGACGATCCCGGGTTCAAATCCCGACGCAGAAGCACCGAGAGTGTCGACTAGGTATACCTTTCTTCCAGAATGGAATTTACCACCCTGGTTGTAAGGCAATCACACAATGCGTGGCAGACTGTTTTATTATATACGCATGTAGCGAGTAATTTCTGAAAATTTCTTATCTTTAACAATTCTTACAATAAATCTTTCAGAGACACATGGTATCAAGAGTATATACATGTATGTTGTTAGAAATATTCACCCAATGCCCACTTAAAACTAGTCACGATAGAAGAACAAGAAGCGAAGAAAAAAATCGGTTTGTCTTTTCTCTCATCTCACAATTTGGCAGTGTCTTCGCGCGAATATTTACTTTGTACCAACACAAGTGTACTTTTCCTAATTTAAGTTTCTGATTTTTTTTTTTTGCTCGGCCTCTTCTCCTTCGATTCTGGCTAAGCAAATATAAGTCGGTGTGATGCGCCCACCAAACACTTTTATTGACGTTTTACTTTAAGGATGATCCCTCGCCAAGAGTACATGTGCGCTGTCATGACGCGCTTGTCTTGGATACACGATGTAATTGGATGCTCCTGTTTCTTACGTTGCAAATTGAACAACTGAACATGCCGAGAGAAGAAAGCTCCAAAGTTTACAAATACGTGTAGTCGGTGGGTGGGGGAGTACCATTTCGTGTGGAATACTAATTTACAATGAATGCAAAAAGGGACGGAGAAACTGAATCCTCTCCTGGAATGTTTAACTAACCCCGTTCCACCATCGCCTCACCCAACAAACCCCATTTTCCAACCCCATCCCACCAAACTTAATTCATTTCAGAATGGAAATTCCGCTTAAGAGGCATGCGACTAAATTCATTCCATTTTATTAACTTCTCTTTTATTTTTTAAAATGCCTACAGTGGTTTCCTCAGTACAGGGCGCAAAGAAAATTAGGATTTCACCACTTGTCGGTGAAATCCAAATTCTGACGACATTGTGTGATTGCCTCGCAACATGGGGCAGCAACGTCACTGCGAAGGAAGAAGGTTCGTGTAGGAATTTCTCTTGCAGTTACAAGACTTGCTAAAAGACAAAGGATCGCAAGGAGGAAGCGAACAGACTACAAAAAGTCTGGAACCGCGGAGTCAAGACTTACGACACGACAGTTCTCGGAAACATAAAATAATAATCAGCAAGTTCAACAAACTAAATTAATTAGAACCTCGACTTCAAGGAACGTCGCCTGTAATTTTCTTTTTTGGAGAATGTATGGCGAGGGGTCTCTCAATGAGGAGTTTCTTAAGCAAAGATAATTTGCATTTCGAAAAGTTCCAGAGAAAAAAAATCTCAGATTCACTCAGCGTGAAACTAGGTGAGATGTTGGCGAACGAGACGCGCCGCCGGTCTAACGACACCGTAGCTGGGACGTGGACCGCCGGGTGGCGCCACCAGCGTCGCGGCGTTCTAACCCTATCTCCGCAAACCCACTTCGTTAAACGAGTCGTCGGGGATTTGGTGAAATGCGCGAGCAGACGCGTGTCGCCAACGGGAAGTGTCAAATTTGGTTCGGGATCCGGATTAAGTGTTGATCGAATTAATTTACGAGGTGTGGGGGAGGGGGATTAGGACGCAAAGACACTAATAATTTTAGACTAATTTGCTAAGTGCAACTGTGGCGACGTCATGTGGAAAAATGAAAAGGTTAATTGAAACGTCACTCCCGCAGTCCAACGAGTGAACGTTGGTTGATTAAGTGTTTTTTCTTTCAAATCTTCACCCGTGTCGGGATTCGAACCAGCTGGTCATATATACCTGGAACATCCAATCGGCAGGCACAGCGCCTCAGGTGACAAAACAGTAGAAAGCCTGACGAGAGAGAGGAGTCCTTCCCCCCCCCCCGAGGGGTTTGAGAAACAGGTTGCTGTTTGCCGTGGCCCTCTGGCGCCCAAACATTGAAACTAATATCCCCAGTCGTTAATTTCACTCGCTGTTACGAGCTAATTCGCGCAGAGTGCTTTCTGACGGTGGCGGGAGTGGGGCGGCGTGGGAGATGAGCCCGGGGGTTGGTTGCTGGTGACAAAATTAAGTGCGTCGGCGATCGAAACAAACGCAGAGATCGTGGATCAGCCCAGTCGTGGCGTTGAGAATGAGAGGAACATTGTTTGAAGAGGTGGCGTTGGGTGGTTCCCTTTGGTGTGCATCGCCGAGATTGGCCAAATTTACGATCCAGATTAAAGGTCAGCGCAACCTCGGTTGACCGCCGGAGCGAGTCATAAGTTATGTCGGTGGGGAAAATCGTATGGGGCGCGTTTTCAAACCATCCGTTCTGAACTAAAAATAAAAATAATTGTCAGTGTGTGAGTTCATCACCTCAAAAAAGGGTTTAGCCACGATTTTAGAGAGCACCACCAAAGACGCTAGAACTCGTTGGTGAAAGCGCGAATGTTCGACCCTGGTTATTCGAAATGGCAAGGTCGCCCCTATGATGAGGGGTTTAAGGCTATAAACATGGTATAAGCCTCCTCAACATTCATTGTTTTAAAGAAACACGGTTCATCCACCTGCTGCCCATCGCGGAGTAAAGAGTTGGCAATTGTTGTAAGCAGGTGAGCTGGTAGTGTTTGCCAGCCTACAAGGGGCAAGCGGAGAAGGCCGCTATGAGCAGACTTGCTCTTGGTCAAAACAAAATTACATTTCGATGAAGCAAATTGCAATATGATGCTTTTTTCGTCCAAACTGGTCGCACTGCGACACACCCAGCATACTCCCAGCTTAGTTCTCCATCCATTTATTTCTTTGGTTGATCCACCAGGTGGCGCCCCATGAGACAGGCGGAAGGAAGCCGTGGAAGGCAGAGACGCTCCCGGATCCAGTGACAAACTTGTTCCGGTGACGAGAAAAAAAAGCGTCGCCAAACGGAGATATCGCTGGTGAGCGTAGTCTACTTACTGATAACACTTTATTTTTCGTATCACGTCACAGAGTAGACCCGCCTGGGGGACGAACGTGTGTCAATGATTTACATGACTCCGCGAGGCCAGGGCACATAAAGAGACTAGCGACAATTGAGAGACCAACGTAGGACACGTACTTTACTTGGAAGCGTACAGAGAAGGACGAATCTTACGTTTTCTGGAACATTCTTACGAGAAAAGCTTTAAACAAAAATCACCAATTTAACTAGGGATCCTAATATTAGATTACACGGAAGTTGAGTAATTCGGAGAGGTCAGTGTAATTTTCCCATTTTCGTGCAATGTCGTGTAATTTTATTTAATCGTTGAATTATTGAAAAACAGCACATAATTCACAATCGATTGTTAAAAACTATCGATAGTATCGCCCAACCTTAGTTTTTTAACTTATCGCTCAGTGAAAACGTAAACGTTTTTGAACGACATTGACACAGTCAAAAACGCTTCGAATTTTCAAGTTTCAAAGGATAAAACATTGCCATTCAAAAATCATTACACCATTTAGATACAAACACACCGGCAAATCGACATTTAATTAAATTTAATTAAATTAACAATCTCATTTTCTATTTATTTCTAATCGGAACGCGCAAAACCAGGCCAGTGTGTCCGACTGAACAGACTTTTTCCTTCTTCTAAACGCCCCCTCGCCAACCAGGGGGAGCTGTCTCCATGCTGACACGTCTGTCGAGCAAGCCAAAAAAAATGTTGGTAAAGTGACCTGCCCCGCAGACACCCCAACCCCCACACACTACCGTCGCACACACACCCTGTGTCGCTATTTTTTATGGATCACTAGGACGGGAGCTCTCGAGGGGTAGCATCCTACGTAGACCTCGCAACAACCGACCAAAATGTCAATTTGAAACCAGCCTTGATTAATGGTGGAAAGGGGAAACCCTTTAGGTTGTATAGGAAAGTATAGAATGCGCGACAAGAAAGGGAATGGGGGCGGGAGAAAGGGGGAACAGAGGAAGGAACCACCAACGATCTTTACTACTAAATCACTTCCCGCGCGACAGAGAATAACTTTTCCCCGAATCGCCATTTTATTCAGTCTCCTAGTCTTCGCAGGGCTTTTCCTGATAACCGGTGATGCGGTGCGCCTTCTGGTGGCGACACACTGCTCCAAACGCAGTCATCTCATGGCGGAACACTCTAAGCGAGTGAGCATTTTGACGCAATCTGGACAGTCCCTAAAACCAATGAGTAATCTCTAGAAGCATTGTCTCACACTCTGTCGCTACACGGCGGAGTTAACTGCGACAGTCTTCCAGCTGTCCACAGGCGGCGTCCACATCGACTGTCGCTGATGGCTTGGTGGACGAAACGACCTCTCTCGGCTAAGCAGACCCAAGTGCAGTTGTTGAAGAGATCAATCACACGGGGGCGGGGTGAAGGAGTTGAGGGAGAAGGGATAAAGTAATCGACACGTCACGCAGTCACCTGGCGGGAATCGACATCAACTGCAACGGCGTGCGTAGGGAGTCGCATTTTCTTATTTAAAAAAAAATCGTTGACTGCTCGTAATTCATCGTAGTTCAATGGCAAAGGAAAAAATATATACATGAGATACATTGAGTACACAGGTATCGGCATCAACTGACTGTTGAATAGCATTTGGGAATTGATGGTCTACAATCGGCGCAAATAATCAACCATCTCACAAGCCGTGCGTCTAAAAAAATCGATAACTCTTAGATCAGCACTTGAGGGTGGTACACCGGCGTCGGGAATCGAACCCGGGACTGTGGTACCACAGAGCCCTGCCTCTCAACTAACTAGGAGACGACGGGTCGCATCAGAACGAATTCGGTCGCCGAGTATGGACAGTTATTGGTGCCCTCTGGTGGCGATAATAGGAATCGGTTGGTTCATTACAGCTTTTGCAACCAGCCAAAAATGGCAGAAATTGGGCGCCACCAAACGGCAAGAATAAAAACAAAAGCTTCGACGAAGATAAATAAAAATATTGAATATCACCTGAAAGCTACAGACAGGAAATGCGCGGCGAAAAATTCACGCCATTCCTGCTGCGTCACACCACGTCTCGGCTCCATAATAATTCAGGTTGCGTCGGCAACAGAAAATGGATGGATTTTTCCGCCCGGGGTTTATCGAGACCAAAGATCGCCACAAACTGTGTTTCTTTATCTGTTTTCTGCACCCAAACGTGAATAAATACGCGATCAGCAGAAATGTGCTGCTATACAGGGGGTGGGTAGGGTGGGGAGCAGTAGGGGATGGAAAGGGGGCGGCCTAACCAAATACATTATAGATACAGACAGACGCGCATGCACAGAACGGAGTTGAGAAAAAATATAGTCTCAGTCGGGGAAAAAACGAATATTTCAAAAGAGAAATCGATATGCGAGTGATAGGGGGTGGGCAAGGGGGTGGTTGTTCCATCGTTCCTTCCTTCCAAAAAGATCCAATCACTACACTACATCATATAACAAAAATAGACGCACCTCCCGTAGTACAGCAGATCCCAAATATTATTTGAGCGAATCAAGATACAAAAATGTCAGAATGTAAACATCCAGGGTTTAAGATAGGCTCGTGTACAGTAGCTTATTGCATCATGTGCAATTTGAAAAACGCTATTTTCGTAAATTTATATTAAAATTAATTTTAAAAATCGCTGTGAAAGGCTATGTGTTTTAATTTCTGAGTTGTGTGGGAAAATGCAATCTCAGTATGTAAAAGCGTAAGTCTTTGGTTAGGTTTAGCGCCGACAGAGGGCAGCATGAGGTAAACGGTTTAAAACCTCTCGTTTTCTCAATTTAAAATGCAATCTTGGCATGTGGTTGTATCGTTTAAAAATGTGACGTAAACCCAAAGATTTTTGTTTCGTGCCAACAGAGGGCAGCACAAGTTGGATAGGTAAGCAGAACCGTATTACAACACTACCAATAAAAACCTACTTTTCTACTTCACACTACTTTGGTTTACGCCCCATTCAAATGATAAAAATATAATTTTCTTACGTACTATTTAAAATTACCTATATTTACCTAGGATTAAAATATAATATATATAATACCTAGAATTAATATTACAATTGAACCAGCAGTTTTCTTTTTGTTTCCAATCAACTGTAGTCGACCAAACTACAGGCGTTACGTCCCCCCTCATGGTGCTTAGGCACGGTGCGCGAGAGGGAACGACCAGTACCCCGGGATTGAAATTGTCGAGAGCCCGCACCGGGAATCGAACCCGGGACCGTCGAAACCATAGTCAGTCGCTAAACCAACTGGGCTACGACGAGTTCAGCAACTCAACTAGCAGAGCGTAGGTTCGACAAAGAATTGAGTTCCGCGCGCGTCCTAGTCAGTCCACCACTGTTGTACACGAATATCGCCGAAACCCCCAACCAATTTGATCAAAAAGCAATGGATTTTTGTTTCTCTGATTTCGTACGATGAACCCGGGAGGTCCTCAACCAGGATTCTTCTTTCCACAAGATTGGGTAGCCGACAACACGCATGTTTCTTCTTCTTCTTTACATTTTTTAATCAGCGTTGTGGATTTTGTGAGTCAAGCGAAACCCCGCGCAGTTGGAGCAGAAGAAAATTAGAAAGAGAAACATATTTGAAAATCAGCATGAGAGCGAGGATAGAGAGGAAACACACAGAGATTACGAGTGGGGCGGCACTTAGGGGTCTGTAAGGGGTGCCAAAGGGGAAGTGGGTGGAAGGAGACGTCGTGTAACATCGAGCAACTGTTTAAACATTGATTTGAGCAAGTTTTTACGATTACGAATGTCGAGTGTCGACGCGCAGTATGCGAATAACACGTATTCTACGACGTCATTGACGAGAAAAACGTTTACGCGTAGATCACGTCATACGCAAACTATTTAAATATCGGTATCGGTCACGATCGATTGGCAAGAATACCGGTATCTGTTTGATTGAATGAGCGGAAATCCACCCTACC
>JAQGBY010001772.1:0-26974 GCA_034698785.1 Mycogona germanica | reverse complement strand
CTGCAGATAAGACATGATGTGCAAGACCGATCTCCTAACAAATGTTTTGTTGTGACTTTGACTGTTCTACGCTTTCTGAACTCGCTCATTTGGACTCTTCCATGAAATCACTGTACGTATAAGAAAATGAATTTGAGATCCTAATGACGCTTGTTGTCATTTTGTAATGACGTGATTGGGGAAATTCATTCACAAAATCAAAAATAGATGTTTAAAAATTTAATCTTCAGTTATATTTTTCAATTTTACTTTGAGAAACTACGGTTTGTTAGCTTAGTTGGTAGTGCACCGTTCTTATACTATTTTAATTTGAGAAACTACGGTTTGTTAGCTTAGTTGGTAGTGCACCGTTCTTATACTATTTTAATTTGAGAAATGGTTAATGTATAGAATATCAGATTTGAATTTTTGTAGGTAACTCAGCAACAAAGTCTGATTATTAGGAGGAACAACACACAGGAACGATTGTTTTAAACGTATTTTTGCAACTTTTATCTAATTTTTAACAAGTACTTTCAGAATGCTTTTGATTATTCGTTTTCACTGGTATGTATTGTGTTTTATCGATATTTCCTTGCTTGATAATTTCACGGAACCTTTGAACAAGCCCTTACTTACGAGGTAATTAAATCGAAAATGATTGCTCGATAAGCGGAAGTTGGCACCAAAAGTTGACGGCACTGTTTTTCTTTTAATTAACCAACTTGATAACAGAGTGTCAATAGCTATTAGATGGCATCCCGACTTTTAGTATTTAGGAGTCTCGCGATCGCTAAAGTTCACGGGTCACTCATTCCTTGTCACACATAACTTTAGGCGTTCTGTACACGGCACACGTAAATGCAAAAATCTTAAAAGTGCTGGTGAAATAGGCCACTGATTAGAATTGTACGCAAGCTATGTGTGCGCTTTCGCAAACTCTCTAATCACAAGTGTGGTTTACGGGAGTTCTCCTACACCAGCCTGCCTGCACCGGCGTTCTACTGGCACGAGCCGGGCCGTGACCGGCATTCGACGCACCTGTCTGTCGGTTGGCCCTGAACTTTCCGTTCGATTGTTTCGTTTCAGTTCATTGGCCCCGACCTGCAAAGGAGGAAGAGAGCGACCGCCAAAAGGGGAAGCCTCAACTCTCTCTCACTCGCTTTGCTCTCCCTACTTCTCAGCAGTGGCGAGGAAAGCAGCGCGCGCTCTCTAGCGGCTATAAAAAGGTGTAAAGGTATAAAAGCGAATTTGAAGAAAGATGGTGTATGCGGTGATGATTTATTATTATTTTTTTATTGGAACGGTTTACTTCAATGAAGATAAGACGAACTAATGAGGGAGCATCTTGAAAATATATTTTCTGAAATATAAAATTTAATTGTCGATCACCAACTGTTGTCCTGTTCATTACAGTTGAATTAAAAAAATGTCTAAACATTTTAGTTCTGCACAGTGTTCTATTTTAGAAAATTATTTCAACGAAGGAATGACTCATTCATTATTGTTTTATTGATTGTTTCTTTTACAGAGTTTTACAGAGTTTTTTTCCGCTGTAGTGGTAACGAAAAGTGAAGTAAGTGGTAAGCTGGACGCAAACCGAAATAACTGGCGACGATATTGAGTCAATAAAAATGATAAATCAAGATTCATCATCAAAATTCAAGAATTATTGTTGAAAAATACAGGCAACTATGTTGGAGCTTACATTCACATTAACACAAATAATGGTGCGAATATAAATGTCGTCGCCAGTTATTTTGGTTTGTGTCCAGTTTACCACTTCACTTTTCGTTATCATTGATAAACTCTGGCGCACCTTTAAACTATTATTGGATTGTTTCTTTCAGTGCTCGAATTGTCCTAAAAAAAAACTCGTAGTTCGCTTTACTGCAAGTAATTTCCTATTATTACATTACTGCTAGATGTGCCCCTCACATAGTGCCTAAGCATTAAGGGGGGTATAAAAAATCCTGTAGTGTAAAAATCCTACAGCGAATTAAAAAAAAATTAGCTTTGTTGAAACATGTTCTAGGTTACTGTATTGGTAGTATTGGATTGGTCTTGTTAATTGTAGTGTGATTCCAATTTTTATTTGTTACTCGTATTTTTTTTAACGAATCATCGTATAGTCCAGTCGGCAGAGTCGGGCGTGGAGGTCCCGGGTTTGATTTCCGGTGCGGGTTCTCGTTTATTCGATCCCGGGGTTTTGGTGAAAATGTGTTTCTCACTAAGTGCGCAAGTGTTAAAATGGGAAAACAAAATCTCATTCATTATTATTGAACTTAAAGAATAGTGCGCGATTACCTTAAACATTCGTAATATTACACTTGTAGAATAGGAGACGTCAGGGTTATCGGTATAGATTGGGAAGTTTATAGGTGGAATGCAAATGTGGAATTTCTACACAATAAATTCCTGAGGAGAGATAATGCACTACACATGAGTTTATTTATTTACGAGTTCCAATAAAACACAATCACGTGAGATGTTGGGGGATTGTGGAAAATTTTACAGGTTGAACAAGGTTACACAATTGAAGAGATGGAATTTTCGATGGTTTAGAATTTTAGTTGACTGCAAGTGCAATTTCTTCTCGTAGTAGTCTGTCGCCTCTGTATCATATTCGTATTTTTTTTTTGTTTTTTTTTTTGCATTTTTTATTAATTAAAAATTTGAGGTTGATTCTTTCTTTTACTTGCCTGAGCAGCACCTTCTATGAATGACTTCCTTTCGCCATTTATGCAAGACTTTCCCACCCTTGGGAAATGACCCGTTAAGTGTGGATGCGTTCAAAGACATTAATGCGATGCCATGTCGTCAGACTGTGCCTCATTCGTTCCCACAACAGCCCTCTTCTTTTTTTGATGTATTCAACTAACAATATCTGATCATCTAAGCGTAGGCAGTAGACTCTTTCAGCAATACGAATTAACTACAGCGATCAATTTTATGTGAAAGTGATGTTCGCGGAAATCGACTTTGTATTTTATTCAATACGTGCAGGCATTTACTTTTAGTACAATAGTCAGTTATTCCGAAAAACTAGTGTAAGCTGAGGTGAAAGATCTGCAATAAAAGAATTTGTCAATGACGACTATGCAACAATATTTTAATTTGATTTTTCAGAGAATGCTGTTCAACCGCATCACATCCACGTCATCCAGAGGGGTAACCAATGGCCTCAGCCAGCGAATTGGAATTATTTTTTCCATTGTCATTTTGGAAGTTCTATTCATGCTTCAAGCCAACGCCAATCCTCTGTCATCAACGGCACCCAATGACAGTGACAACCAACCTATGCTAATATCGTCATCATCAAGTGGTGCTCTAGGCACATCAACCACTGCTGCAGTAGAGGTCGTCATGCCTTCACCACAATCTGACATTGTGTTTCCTGCCTTCTCAGCCCAAGTTATCTCATCCCCTCTGCCAACCACCCTGGCAATTGAGTCATCAGAATTGTTGGCACAACATGTCATTGCGAGCATCTCTCAGAATGAAGAAGGCAATGTCATACTTCTGGAACCGTCCTCTTCCCATCAATTCGAGCCTCGCAGTTCCTCTTCAGATGGCATTGGTCATCTCCTGATGGCCCAGCTGGCACAGTCATTGTTGAGTGACTTCAACATCCGAGAGGAGTATTCTGACCTATCAGCATCACCCACTCTCCTGAAACCCCTACTGGTCACCTCCTCCACAGGGGTGTCGGCCCGCCACCCTCCGTCCACGCCCACCAAATGGGCACCCACAATCAGGGCTACACCCACTGTCACAGATGGACATTTTCCCACTTCCATTTTGTCTTCTTTCCTGTCCAGCGCCCTGCCAGAAGTCATCGATCATCAGCAGCTGATCCCAACATCTGTTGACCACTGGAGCGGTGACAGTGGCATTGACTCCTTACTGGACAATCTGATCAATCCACCACGCCCTCCACTACCCAGTCTGGTCACCACCTTCCGGCCAACGGCCATCCGCTATCGACCATCATCATCTGTGTCTTCTATTCGACTTTCGCTCAGTTCTGCAGATGCTCAATTGCTTATAAAATCGTCCTCTGTTCTTTCACCACTGTCGAACTCACTAGGTGGAGCTAGCATCAGCATTCCACATGCCAGTGTGGGTAATTCCGATTATGGTCATCAGGATATTGCATCTTCATTCTTTGAGAAGTTTCTCTCAACTGTCCGAACCACACCTCTCCACAAGTTGGAACCCTCGTCAACAAAAATGTGGCAGCCAATTGCTAGTGTGTTCTCTTTTCCGATAGGGTCATCTCTGCGACCATTAGTGCGGCCTTCTGAGCACCCTCTGGTGGTGGCCAATATTGGTCCCAGCATTCAGCATCCTTTAGAAGATCATTTGACCACATCACTGGTATCCTACCCCTCTGTTACCACTGCCTCCTCACATCTGGTAGGTAATTATATTGCCTTGAAAACGGGATCACCAATGGTGGAGTTGCTGCTACCATCTAGTGCCATCTTCTGGAGACCATCTGTGACACCTGTTGCACCTATCTCAGCTTCCAGTGTTGCGATCTCTTCTGCACTCGCTTCAACGGCAAGCACACATGCCACAAGCGCCGCATCCATTACCACTATCACAAATGCTGATTCAGAAGAGAAGCATGATTCTCTTCAGATTCAGGACTTGTCATTAGTTAGGCCTAACCAACCAGATGCCACTGTGGACAAAATTATTGCCGGCCTTATGGATATCATTCGCCCACTTAAAGGTTCATCAAGCACTGGCAGCACCGTAGACACACTGCCACTACAGTCACCCCAGCCCACTTCGGATCCCCCAGTCAGCATTTCCAGTCCGGTAATGCAGGAAGCCAACTCAGAGAGCCAGCACCCTTTTGCAGCATCCGGTGACAGCCTGTCTTCCGTTCTCCAATCCCTCAACAGCCATTACATGCTCACAGAACAGGATCACCGTGTCACCACACCTCTTCTGATGTCAGCTGCCATCACCACTCCAGTGGTCATCGCTCATCCAATGAAGGAAGAGCATCCAATGTCCACATTCGTGGCACCACTTACCTCCTTGCTGTCCCACAATTTCCATGAAACCAGATTGGGCTTGGAACCATCCGCCTCCCTCCAGATGGCCATCTCATCTGCCATTGAGCAAGTTTACCAACTGCAGGAGAAAAATGAGCCTGTGCTTGAGTCCAATGCCATTCCTACCCGCTCACCATTCATCAGCACAGTTCGACCATCATTCATCCCTCAGGCCGTGCTTAAGCGAAAGCCAGTCACCAAACGTCCAACCACTCCAGTTCCCTCGGTCCCCACCCGTCTCCGCACCACCACTTCTGGTACCATTCTCAAGCGGCCCACCACCACCGAACAACTGATTCCTCCATCCATTCACAGTTGGGGTGAAGCCAAACCCATTCTTCTTGATCTGACTGAGAACAATTCTCAATTTAGTGACTCTCACCTGATTGATTCACGATTGCCAATTGAGCTGCCACCTATTGGTGGTGGCATTATTCGTACTCCCGATACAGTGGTCGGATCCAACGTGTTGCACATAAAGGGTGGTGGTAGTATTGGCAGTAGCAGTGGTGCCGCTTTGCAGCCAGTGTTGATGAAGCGACCGGCACTGATATTTGCCTCTTCTGATCGGCCAATCACCACCTCATCTCATGTCCGGCTCCCAGTTGGATCCTCCATTGTCCTCTCACCTTCTGTTGCCTCCTCAAGGCCATCGATCCCATCCCGCATCACACCCCACCTTGACACCATTCCCGAACTTCTGGAATTGCCTTCATCATCGTCGGTGGCCACCATCATTTCATCACAAGCCACTGTTTTTATCAAGCCAACCCCAGTGGCGGCCAGCTCACAACACCCAATTCGCCAGACCATTCTCAATACAGTGGTCACCATTTCAGACTCGTCATCATCCAGTGATGGCGACGAGGAGTTTGCCCACTTTGACAATGGCCACTCCTCTTCCAATCAGCTAATGAGCTCCTCTTTTGATCTACCCGAGCCATTCGAACCGGCTGTGGTGGTGGACCCACCAAACACCGTGGCAGATGTGCCGGCTGCCCCAGTTCCCCTGCTGCCTCCACGCCGCACCACAACTCGCAGGCCCATTATCCCCACAACTGAGGAACCCACAACCACTACTTCTGGTACCACCTCAACTACTTCCGGTACCACCTCTACCACTACGTCTAGTACCACTTCCACTACAACTAAACGCATCACAACACTGAGGACCACGACCAAGAGAACACGGCGGCCATTCTTCAGCAGACGGACCACATCTACCAGGCGTCCACTCACCCAGCGCTCAACCACCACCCGGAGACCTCTTCTGCGTCTGTCCACCACCACCAGGCCACCGCGCTCCACCACGCCGAAAAGGAACGCGATGTGGCCATTCCGCACGGCCACAACCCGGAAGCCACCATCCTCCGTTTTCCTCAAGAGACCGGCCGCCTCAGACACGGCAATTGCCACCACCACGAATAAGCCTGTTCCCGCAAGACCTGCCCAGACAATGATGTCATATGGGATGTCCCTGCTACCAGCTGCCGTGATTGCCACCATCATTGGAATTCCATTGGTGCTGGCTGGCAAGAAGAAACGTGATGTGTCCGCCATTGACAACCAGAACAGTGGAGAGCATTGGCGGAGACTCATGAGGGAGATTGAGCAGTTGGGACAACCACAGTTCAATTAATAGTCCAAATAGAAAACGACATTTTTTTAGATTCATAAAGTCAGAAGGCATCAATAAAATTAGCTATTGATTTATCCAGGAGAAGCGGATAAAAATAAATTGAGTACATTTTTATATGTTCGCTAGTGGTTTTCACATATGAATTCTAAAAAAAATTATTACTAAAATAATTTCAAACCAAAGCCCAAATTACTTATTTAAATTAACTAATAAAATCTGCATTTCTGCACTTTCGAATATTTAATTTCGGATAAAGGAAATTAATCGTATTTTTAACGAATAAGTCGAAAGTACTTTACAATTTAATTACAATGTACAAGATTGCAATTTAAAAGTAATCATTTTTACCAATCATTTAAAAAAAGCTAGGCAAGCAATCGAGAAGCAGCATAAAAAAGCAACTTCTTATTCACATATTTGATCTTTTTATAGTTACTAGCTTATTTATTTATATTTATAACGTTAAATGATGACCAGCTGTTGCTGTATTAACAAACCAAATTTATAAAACGATCGGATAATGAAATATTTCTAATTCCGAAATAGTCTGATATCGCCAATTCATAAGATTTGTAAATATCAATCATCAGGTCTAACAGCAATGTCGTTTTGTATTTTCATCAACGTGTTAACTTTACTCCAAGCAGGCTTGGGGATTGTTTGCTTTTTGCAAAAATAAATTGAGTCAAGTGAAAAATGAATTCATTTGATTATCAGTTGTTATATGCCTCTGTTTTTCTTCTAATAATGCCCTTAATCAATAATAATGCTCTTAACCAGCCCTGGAGGCTACCGTATATTATTGAAATCAAAGCTTAAATTATAGTTGTACGAGTAATATGCGTGCGTTCAACTGTATATACAGAGTATTGATTATTTCAGTTGCATATTTCTACGATTTGAGCTGTGTTGGGTAATTGTCTGAAAAGTCATTATTTATTTATTGTTTATTTATTGTTTATTTATTTGTAATTCGCCAACTTTGATTTAAACTGTTTTACCGGGGAACCATTGTTCAAATGATTTTTTATCGTTTCATTTAGTACATGACTAAATGTTGTAAGCAAGAAAATGGAATGGTATGAAAATAAAAGTTTTTGTTATTTGGAATCTGTGTTATTTCTTGTTGAAAAGTACAAGTATTTGGTAAAATAAAAATAAGAGAAAAATGATGCTGGACACATCAAAAAATCCGGCGACGATCGAAAATTACTTAAACTAGAACAGCCACAGTTTAATAATCAGCAATCCAACATACATGTATCCAACATACATGTATGTCCAGTAGAAAATTTAAACTGTGGCTGTTCTCGTTTAATTAATTTTCGATCGTCGCCGGATTTTTTGATGTGTCCAGCATCATTTCTTTTTTATTTTATCATATTCGACACCCTGGCATTTTAATTATCTCTCTTTTACAAGTATTTGGGTTTGCAAATGACTCCTAAGCTATCATGGAGGAGCCAAATAGAAAAGATGACTGGTACAGCGAATGCCAGCTAGGCATAGGTTGGGTCCAGGGTGTTTTGAACCAAAGTCAGGTTAAGTGAGTGGGTCTAATCTTCTTTGGTCAGACCTTTGCTTAAATACTTTAGCTCCGTTTAGGAGCCTCAACATGTGGGACTCATAGGCCAAATTGAGATAGTCGAATGAAGGGCTGCTAGATTTGGTCGAGTGACGGACATGATGTCAATAGTGGAATGAGAGTCGATAGAAGATCGTAGAAATGCGACCAATATTGGGTTTCTGACTCGCATATCAATTCGTCGTAGACCAGTCACTATTGCGTCTGACTGGATAGGTGGTCCCGGGTTCTCGAAAATTTCGATCCCGGGGCACTGGACGCGCCCCTCGCATAGTATATAAGCACCATGATGGGTACAGAACGCCTGTAGTACGGTTGACTACAGTTAATTGGCAAAAAACAATTTTTAAAAATAAGGTGAGATTATAATGTCAAAATCGGGGGAATTGTGTGTCAAGCTTCTACTAGGTGTAGAACAACGGACCATTTTAAAATGGTAAACATGAATTCGAATATTGCGCCAAGTTAGGCGCCATCTAATTTCATGAAACGAATGTAGATGGCGATATCATTCGTAGCAACAGCCAATCACAGGATGTGTTTCATCTCGCGGGCAACTTTACTCTGGGTTAGTGGATATTGGTGCATATGGCCGCTAAGAGAAATTTAAAATAAAATACCGAATTCGACCAGAGTGTCGCGCTATTATATTGTGCCCCGGTGCGTGGAGTATTTGGCCTACAGAGTGACTGGGTCTGTGTGTCGAGGAATCGTCGTCGGTTGGACACGCTCGAGCTCGGTCGTAACCAGGCCATGCCAACCTGGTGTGGTTTCACGCGAGCGCAGCCATGAACGAAATGTCACCCACTGCGACCAAGGATATGTGCGATCACCTGGTATGTGATAATATCTGGTGTTTTGTCCAGAAGCCTCACCTAGCCAAAATCCACTTAATTAAAGGCTAGTGATGCGACAGGTCCGGGTTCGATGCGCGACGCGGACGCTAACCGGTTACAGGTGAAACTGAATCTTCGGTAGAGTTACTCTTCCACCAAAGATATAAGAGTACTCAAATGCATAATCGGCAAATATGGAATCTGAAAATTCGTTAAAGATAAATTAATAAACATACAGTTGAGTCACGTAGACAGGGCGCCCCCATTCTCTTCCTTTTATCCCCTTTCCATCCCAGATTCGGCGCAAACCGCCTTCTGCGCCCTGTATGCAAATATTTTGCGCCCCAATCCATTCCGCTCAAGAAGCCGTTCGGTGGGGGTTGTCCCTTCGCTCCAGCTGCTTGATGGAATTTATTGTTCCGACTGTGTATAAATTAAAATTTGTTAACACTTCCTCCCTTAAATTCAGTTGCAGGATAAAAGTGCTCAATGGCCAAACATTCAATATAACAACTTGAAATTAAAATTAACCATTACATCCCTGTCCCCACAATGGCTTCTTATACAACTTTTAAATACACATATAATCATTCAGAAAATTCCCCAAATTTTTTATCCCGACAAGGTTCCAGAGGAATTAAGGAAGCCATTATTAAAAGTTAACTGTCGTAATTGGCAAATAAAATTATTGCTAAACATTTTTTCCTTTCCGGAAAAATGTGGCTAAGTAATTCCGTAAGTGAAGGTGCTGGCCATTTGCTATTTCCCCCCCCACAAATTAACATTAGAAATTAATGCTAAATTAAATGTAAACAAGCAATCGAAGCAAGCGAGAATCGAATAACAGCTCGACTTGATACAACATGTAATGGGAAACACTAATACATCCATTCTGGAACAGGTGAAATTAACGTTATAATAACATAATTAATTTTATTGAATATGAGAATAAGTTGTTGATTAACATCTTTGCAAAATATCTAGAGAATCAGACAAAATATCACAAAAATAACAAAAAATATATTTGAATTTTAAATTTGAATATGATCCTTATCACAATGAACATATAATTTCGCTAATATTATTTCGGTAACCTTTTGTGACGTCAATTGTTAGTGTCCCGACCTTTTGTTTTAATGGTGCTGACTAAAGACAAATGCGCCAAATTCGTTAGTTACAATCAATTTCACCTCCAGAAATGTTTGCGTTTTCGCGTCAAATTTAGCTAAATGTTCGCGGCATTTTCTGTGGAAAAGTGAATCAAAGTGATCAAGACTAATGTGAACTCGACGAAAGTTGGCGGACAATCGGAAAAGTGGGACTGTTTAAGACTCCGTGAAATTGTTTGGAACGTGTGAAGGACATTGTAACGTGTGAAGGACATGATGAAAGTGAAACGTTCCTAGCGGAGCTCGGGTGTGGCTTTGGGGCGTTGCTAGGGGTTGGCCCTGTCATCCCTAACCGGCGTAATTCCGACTTCGGTTATTGGACTGGTGTGAGTAATCGCGCTACCAACTACGATTGCGACGCCACGGTGGGACCTAAGGGTCTCCCCTCGCCCCCCTTTGCCCCCTTGCTCCTGCCCGGCCATCGTGGGACTGCCCCAGCCCTTTCAAATGGAAAGGCCGAAAGGGTGACCGGGGAAGACAAGGTAATGTCAAATTCATCCTTTTTAAAGTGTGCTTGAGTGATTAACAATTTGACTTGTACTAGGCAAGGTCCATTATTGCATTTATCGCATTATGGCAAACTATTTTGCTTTCCTCACAACTTGTGGAACAAGTTTCTAAAATTATTTTAACATTGACAACAACTTTTTCGCCAAATTCTAACTCTTAATTACAAATGAGTCACAAGGCGAAAAGATATTGAGATATGTCAATACTTCTTAAATCTGCTTCTTAGATACCTCTTAAATTCTGGGTTTTAATTACTTTTTAAACATGCTGTATTATGCCCACTACTTGCTCAGAGGGGAAGGACGCACCTCCCCCCACCGCAATTTTTCTCTGCCACTTTTGAGTTGATCTTTGAGCGCTTGCGCATGTAGATTTCCAAACTTTCGCACCAAAAAATTAATTGCCACCAAAATATAAGGTAAGGTTCTCCTTATTCGAGAAGCACGATCAAAAGCAATTTGTATTGATATAATTTTTTTGCGGCATTCACAAAAAATAAGTTTGGTTGGTGTCACACAAAGATAGCGCCACCATTACCCATTCAGTAATTATAATAATCGTGACAGCGCCATCCAGTGAGAAACTCAGAACCATATTGTTTTGAAACAACATTAAAATTTTTATAAATATTGTCTGCAGTGTGTCTACGACAAACATTCGAAATTGTTTTGAAAAAATAGATGTAAACTGCTCTTTTAATATATACTGTACTTTGTCAAAATTAAAAAATAAATTATGGCATTTTAGAATTTCCTACTTGAGACAAACATAAGAAATGATTATCAGGATGTCAGGACACGTTCAATATGTCTCCTAGGCAGCCTAGGTTAGTGAAAATTAGCGGGTCAGCTCCTTGGGAGAGGGGTTTTATTGCGAACACGCTAGTGGACCTCTAAATAAAATGTTTATAAGGTAACTAAGGTTCACCGTTGATTGAACATATATTAAACAGTATAATAATAATAATCGAAGTCAATTATATAATAATAATATATAATTGACTGTGATAATCGGATAAAGAAAAACTCTAGACGTATTTGTGGTGAGTTTCATTTAAAAGTGGTTTTATTACTATTAAATTTTTTCTGAAACAATTTATAGCATTGCCGATAACTGGCGAATAGCAATAAGCTCGTCAAGCTATCAATAGATTGCTAAGGTGGTAAACGTTGCTGCATTTTGCGGCAAAATAACGTCGTTGCAACCTTTATATCAAGGAAATATATGCTCAGGGTCGGAGGGGGTAGCTAAGCGTCACCGGTGCTCCCCTGATGCTTTGATGAGGATTTAAGAACGTCGTCTATCATAATGTGTGTGTTCGATGGAAGGTTGAGGTGTTCAATCACCGGCGCCTTAGACGTTTATCATGAATAAAAGTCGTTATTATTAGTAAAAAAGCTGCAGCCTGCAGTAATCGGCCTATGTGTGATCAATGTCTGCGTGCAGCTGCGGTGAATATTAATTAAAACTGAATTGCTGAATACGCTTGTGCTCCCAAATATACTCGTTGTTCTGGACCTTTGTCCTTAACTGGTCGTTTGACCCCCGCCATAGTGAATACTTGATTGTGGGAACATATTGTAATCGGGCTGTTATCAGAATTGGTTGATTCGGGACAGCACCGAATGAAAAGACAAGCCGAGTGACGTAATCTCATTTTAAAAATAATATTTTATTATTATTTAATTTTAACTGATAATTGCGAAATTACTAGTTTAAATTAAATAATTGTAAATGTGTGTCATGGGTTCTACAAAAACTAAGAAGGTATTGGTCTAATACTTACTGTATCTTAATATCTTATGAACATCATTTTTACTGTTAAAGAAACTTGATGTTTTTGATGACTAGTAGGTAACATTATTGAATAGTCAGATAGTGAAATCTTCACCAGATGCATCCATCATTGTTATTAATAACGATTGTACACTGAAATATCTGACATAACAATGAGACAACCTTCACTCCAGATGGCGCTGTAGTCAATATCGAAATCGCCGAATACGTTTGGACGATCCACATCTTCTTGTGCATGTCACATATAAATATACAATCGGCTCAAAAGACAAACCCAGACCTCAGGTGATACGAAGTAAAATTAGGTACGTGAATTCTAAAGTTACATCCCCAACGCCATGCATGCATGCACGGTACCCACATACAATGAGAGGGGGGGAAAACAATTTGCTGTTACGTTCTCGGAGAAAAACGCGAACCAGTTGTTTGCTTGGCTACCTACCTTTTGTTGACAAAGTAGAAAACCTATTTTTTCTTTGCGACAACAAAAAATATGAATACACTGTTTGCGTGATAGTCGAGAGGTTGATCCCACCACCCACAAACTCACTAAATCCTGTTGAAACCTGCGTCCACCTACGCCGACATGGAGACTGATTCTCGCGATGTAAAGCGCGCTATTTTGATGCCTGGCATCGAGGGAATTGATTTAAACTTTGTTACAAATGCCTCTAATAATAATTAGCCCCCCTTTATTTGGAACCGGATCATGAGTGCCCCGGGTGACGTTCCCGAGAAACAGTTACACGGTGGACAGATTGATGGAGGGAGAACGATTGAAATGCCATCTGCAGGTCACCTGTCCATTGACAAAATGTGCTTTAACCCTAAAGAAATTAATAATAATGCAACTGTTTCCCCAACCAGAGTTGATGGGTCTCAGGAGAATGAAAGGTTACGAGTGAATTGGTCAAACGACAGGCGGGTTGACATCTGAATGGGGAGTCCACTTTGTGTGCTGGTGGTCGGTCTGGCATTGTGCGTGTTTGGCCCACTTGGCCCAGAAGCATGGGCGAGGTGAGGGGGTGGGGTACAGGGGCAGGGGGCAGGATCACTCACTCGAGTCATCTCGTCTTGCCTAGTGCCGTGTACCAGTCATGACCTCTATTTATCAGGGGGCGGAGTAGGGCTGATGGAAGTGTGACACTGATGCTGACCAATGAGAGTGGACCAGTTTCATTGGGGGTATATAATAATAGGTGCAGACTGAGTCCAACTTACATCATTCGATCGTCGCACGTTTAAGAGACTAAAAGGATACAAATACCGAAAGTCGAATCAACTAACAGGGTAAGTTTATTAAAATTTCTGTTACGAGACAACTTTGATACAAAAAATAGTTATTCTACATTTCTATGTTGCTTTCGCTTGAGTAATATTTTATTAGATGATATTAGTTACTTGATGACAAAGGCTAGGAAATTTAGTCGAAATGAACGAATAAAATTTATAATTATTCATCATTGGCATGTTATTTTACAAACTTCTGATTTATATTTATATATTACAATACATGCATAAGCATGCATTTGACAAACTTATTATATTAAATTAAAAATATATTGACAATGAAAATGTTTATACTCGCAATTAACATTCTCTTTGATAATTATGTGCGCACAAATAAGTATAAGTAAATCCTAATATTAATCAAATTTGTATATGTTTTATTAGTACTCTTCGATGCTTTTGAAGACACTTTCTTTTTTTAAAAATTATTTGTCAAGCGAAATCAGCTATTATTCCATTGGGCTTTTGATGTTTCCTTAAGTTTATTTACAGTCACTTTCTTTTTTTCGAAATTATTTGTCAAGCGAAATCAGCTATTATTCCATTGGGCCTTTGATGTTTCCTTAAGATTATTTACAGTCACGGATCAAATTTAACATTCACAAGGTATACTTTCAGATCACCACGTCTACGAGAATAATCATAGAAACATTGATCACACCCGACAAATGTCGTCGGATCTAAGATGGCTGCCCACCAAGTCTGGCGCGCCAACGGTCACGCGACTCATCCTCTGTGTCGGTCTGTTGATGACCCTCACCGCTGTCATAGTAACGAGCGAACCCCGCTCAGTCTACCCCAGCTCCGTCCAGCGCAACGGCGACGTGGAGTACTTCAAGAGTTCTTCCACCAAGACATCGTCCAGCAACAACCGACGCAGCGATTCTTCCACCGACGAAACGCGAAACCGCACCAGGTCCACCTCCTCCAAACAGCGCCCACCCACCAACAAAAAGGTCACCTCGACCCCGGAGACGGTGGACGTGGTGGCAGACACCTTCACGTCGGCCACCGCCTTTCCTCGCGACCTTTCTGGACGATACGTGGCGGACGCTGCCGGTTACCCCGCTGGATCTTACGATCCCGGAAGCAATCCCGCCACCATCCTTTTCCAGAACAACCTGCTCGAGCCAAACAGCTACGATCCGCAGCCCATAACTCAACCGGGCTACCTGCCTCAGTTTTACGATTTTAACAATCCTCCGGTAGCGCTCCCTATGGGCTATGGCCCGCAACCCAACTCTGTTCTCAACCTGCGCGTACCGCTGGACATGACCGGAAATCAAATGGCAACCTCCTCCAACCATGTGCCGTATCATGCGGCTCATCAATCTTATACGGGCGCTGTGGGATCTCGTCGTCAGCTCTCCGCGGGCAAGAGCTACTCGGGGGCGCCCACCCTGGGCGCCTCGTCCCCCGTTGACCCCAACGGTCCATCGTCGGTTGGCGTGCTGTCCTACGCGCCGGCGGCCGCAGCCAGCCAGTACGAGACGTCTCCCTCATACAACTACGGCAGTATGTACGCAAGTGGTGCTCCCATTGGCGGTGGCGGAGGCGGCGGTCCCTACGGAAGCGGCATGACCTATGCCAGTGGAATGACCTACGCGGCAGCCAGCGCCAACGCCTATCCGCCAGCAAGCTCCTCCATCTCCACTGCCAGTGGCTATCCGCCGGCCAGTGCGTACCAACCGGTCAGTGCATACGGAACTGGAAGTACATACGGTGGTGGTTACGCGGGTGGGGGTGCGCCGACCATGTCCACCTACCCGACCTACGGCGGAGCGGCTGCGGTGAGTGGCAAAGATGATAGCGGGTTTCGGAACTTTGTCAGCAAGTTGCTAGCGCTGCTGCCGCTGGGTCTGCTGCTGGCCGTGGCACTGCCCAACCTCATGTTTATTCAGAGTGGCCGGAGTCTGCCGCGGAAGGACGAAGTGGAGGACGGGACGGGTCGCTCCAAGCTGCTGGCCCATTCCTATCCAATGCTGAATCTGATCGCCTACTACGGCGTTGACAGTCTTCAGGACCAGGCCTGTTTCGATCACCTGGTGTGCCGGACTGTACGGATGGGGAGCCGGGAGGATGCAAACATCGTCCAGCGACAGCTGTGGTCATTGGTATCTTGGTCAGTATGCAAATATATTTTCTGTCTTCATATTTAAATTGATTCAGATTCCGAATTTTTTATTTTAATTCATTTCACGTACTAGTGTATTTAATTAAAATTAAAAGATGATGGAAATCCTGACAACGAGCACGTTGATTTTTTCTAAAATTCATATTGCAACATAAGCAAAATAATTATTATTCTGAAGGTGTTACCTAGTTCTTCATTTTATTCAGCGATGCCTCGGATTTCCCAACAGACTTTAATAAATAAGGGCATTTTGTTTTGCACCCCGATGAGTTCACATTGTTTAGCGCAAATTATCTCGTAGATAAAATCAGACGTTTCATTTTCAACATCAATGAACTCAGAGTGACCATTTCAGTTATGTTTCAGGCTGGACGATGATGACTTTGCCAAGAATATGAACAGGACAGACCTGTGGACAGCCATCAAAAAGGACCAGTGCTCCAACTTCAAGTGTAAAAGAAAGAAAGATCCCGGCTCGAATGGTGACGATAAGGCCAAACAATAAAACTGAACATACATTTTATTTGCGGGCAAATTGAAAAAAATGTATGTACAGCAAGGAGCACACATTCAGTCTACACATATGGTCAATCATAGATAAAAAAGGTCAGATGGTCGATGAGGGCACTTGACGGAACGTTCGACTTCTTCACTTGATGTTCTTCACTTCTTCACTCGGTAGAATTTGCAATCGCGCAACATGTATTTATATTTTTGAATGTCATTTTTGTATGAATAAATTTTATTATGATAATTTTGCTGTTTCAATTAATTGTTTTTTTCGCCCAATCAACCGCCCAGCCTACCCAATGCTGGAGGTGTATTTTAAACAAATATCGATTGTTTCTAAACAATATTCGAATAATATCGCGTCACAATATTTCTCGATATTTCTATATATCGATAAATATCGCGCATCGCTAGTAGAATTGTGAGTTTCATAGATCATGATGACTTGAGTTTAGCGAGCTCAGTGAATATCATTTTTGCAAATATCAATCCAATTGTATTTCACTGAAACAGCTGAATCATCATTGTGTCTTTCGAGGGCGCAGTGATTTTCAAAAACTGAAATTGGGGACTCGGAGGCGACCATAAATCAACATTGATTCCTCAATCATTCATCTATCATTTTTTCCTCAAAACCATTAGAAATAAAAGAGACCCCTTTCCTAAGCAGCCTAGGTTAGGCAAAAATTTCCAGGTCGTCCTGGGGTGGGGGGGGGGTTGTTAAGATGTTAAATCACCGGTGCACCCCCTTAACAAACATTATTTTCCCCCTCAAAACCATCGATTAAGCGGAATTGTGGGTTGTGCGCATACGCAGATGACGTAATTTGATGTTGAGAATGAAATTTGAAAGACGAAAATGCACAACCTATATAACCTATTGCTCCTTGTGTGTGTCTATCCTATCCTATGTGCAATTTTCATCAAGGAATATTTTTTAACGCAATAGCAAATAGGGATATTAAACTCTTGAAACACTGTTATTTCTTTTATTTTCTGGTAGTACAATCGTCTTCATGAACGAGTATATGCGTCATCGTTGTCGTATCCGGGGAAAATTGCTTCTTTGCTAATTGGAAAAAGTACCATGTGGTTTAAACATTTATTATTATTGACTTGCGAATTTGGCACACAGTAAAATCAATTAGTGTCACTTTTCGCGAAACAAAAACCTGCTTACATGCACCATAACAAATTGATTTAGGGATGCACATTGGGTTGCTCTGCGACGCATGCCCCCATTAATAACAGCAAAACGCGAGAGCGTTAAAAAAGAGTATTTCTAACACATCTACAGAAACCCATGTATAAATTGTACTATTGCCAATACAGGTACAACATCGAAGTAATAAAAATAGTTCAAGTATAAGGACTGAAAAGGGACTGCTATAGACAAAAGCACACACGTACGTGCCAAAATGACAACCACATCACGGTCTAAAGTCCGTGTTCGCATACGAGAAATGGTCGGACAATCTGCCCCCATCATAGTACATGTACAAGGCAATCTTGTCGGGATGTTACACTAGATCTCGAGGATAGCAGCTCGACACGTTAACCACAACGCCAAAATGAGACTTCTCTGGTTTGGACATTCTTTATTGACAGGGAGCTTGAATTTTTGCAATTCTGTTGAGCAATACAAGCAAACATGGCGATTTCAAGATTTCGCAACACAGTCGGTATTGCGACTGACTGTGGCTCGGCTGTCCTGGGTTCGATTTCCGGCGCGGACTCTCGATAATTTCGATCCCGGGGTACTGGTGAAAGAGTGCTCCTCGCATAGTGCCTAAGCACCATGAGGAGTACAGAAACGCCGCTAGTGTAGCGACTACAGTGATTAAAAATAAATTTAAAAAAAAGGGCGCCACTACTGGCTATAATCGAAATGAAATGGCCGTTATGCAACGTGCCAATATGATCACCTTACCACATCCCGGACACGAACGAGGAGGGTGGATCTCTGGTGTGCAGACGTAAAGTGTGCCAATAAACCTTCGTGCCGCGCGTGACCCAGACCTTCAAGACAGTCGACCTACTTTAAGATCTTATTTACCGGCACCGCGCGAGCGCCACCTACAATCACCATTTCGACGCCTCTGTCCTCAGTTATAACGCCAATATCTTAAGAAAAAAATATATTATGGAATCATAAATTTGTGTAGCCAACTCGAGGGGATGGTTTAAATAACCAAAAAATTTGAATCGTGTATTTAATTTATCTTGTACTAACAGATTAGTTTCAGAAATCATGTCTTGTCCGGCAAACTGAGATACAATATGCATTTTTTATTTGTATTCATTACTAATGAAATTGCCTGCTTCGCTCGGCTGTTCCCATCATGGCATCGAATTTTTCTTCAAATATTTCAAAAACTCTGTTTAGCGTGTGAGTAAAAAATTAACACTACATTTGTAAATTCTTCACATAACGACAATGCAAAATGCAACGCTTTCATAACACATATTGTGAAATAGTACTCCGAGGAATTAACGGATTAATTATGTGAATAATAATTAGAAATTCGGGATCTTGTGTGGTAAGTGTTAGCACGTCTTGATCAGCGCCATTTTTTTCAAGAAGAGACGCCATATTTAAATGTTCCGGCAAAGCGATGACAATGTTTAAAATTTTAACGGCTGATTTATCAAAAAACACGCAAAATCGAGATCTGAAATAGCTTGCACTCGACTAGAAATTTGCGAAACTATCTACAAATTTGATTCAATTTCGTCAAGTCGTTCGCAAGTAAACTCCCGAACAGACAGGTTAAAGAATTTTTTTTTAGAAACGGGACATTTAGGATTACAACATAGATTTAAATTTAGTGTGGCCTTGACATTAGCATAAATTGCACAAATCACAGTAGTTTGCGATAATTCCGTATGCACGTGGTAAAATTCTACCCTAATATGGTGCAAATGAAAAAAAAATCCAAACGGAATTCTACTGTTCCACTTTTACAAAAATAGGGCACCAATAAATTCAACAATGTGTGTGTGCCGTACAGGTATAGGATGCAGTGTGAGTGACTTTCGGTGTTTTCGCGCTCGCTCTCCAGGGGGAGTCTACAATATCCCCTCCCTACCACCACCCGTGTCGACAGATAGAACTAACTCCCGCTGTTCCACTGTCAGTGCATCGGCCGCATCTGCAGTCAGTCTTGATTCGACGACGGGCGATTTCGAGAGAATTGACCCAGTTTCGTCCGAATCTGCATAAACCTTACCTGCACACGACACAACCGTGTCTAAACGTCAGCATGTGCCACTCGTTATAGAGAGACCAGTGGGCCGTGGGCGTCTATCGAGAACAATAGCTGCCATCAGACGAAGCCCCCATTCGTCGATTGGCTTCTCCAGAGATCCTCCGCCTATCCTCCTGAGTCTCCCATATACTCTGTACGGAGTACACATGTTTTGACCATAATTTTATTTTACCCTACTTTTATTGAAATCATAGAATTTGCCCGTATTGGCTTGAATCTCATGAAGATGCTTTTTTTCTTTCTTCAGAAATCGTGAGATTCTGGTGGTGGTGGTAATGCTGGCGTGATTGTTTTCAAACAGTATTATTAATTCAAAAATAACAAATTTTGAATGAGCCTCCCTTAGAAACACCGTAAATCTGAGAAAACTTAAGCGGCGTAATAGACTTCACAATCCCGATGACGAGACGCTTTTGGTTAACAAAATAATAGAAATAGGACGTCTTAATTAAGTAAAATAAAATGGGAGTTGTGCCCTGGACAGCGCCGGACGAGAAAAGACGATAACTCGATCTCACATCAGTTTCCACATGTTTCTAATTTAATTCAGTTATACGGGTCGGCGCTGTCCCGGACACAACTTCTATTTTAGTTCAGTGTTGGTAATGTGTAGTTGAAGGGGGCAATCACACAATGCGCGCGTGCTATGCAGCGAAGCGTTTGATTGGATTCGCTTGAACGGTCGAAAAATAAAACGCGGGCGGAAGTGACAGCTTTTCTCTGTCACGTCACTTGCTCAGTGTTATTGTCGTAGCAGCAGTAGACGCATGGTCTCATCCCGATAATATCTCCCCCAAGCGGATCTTCAGTCGGTACCCCTGTTTTTTCAGAGGAACGCCCATCTTCGTAGAATTCACTTAAAGCGGCTTTCTGTTTTTCCCCCTGCTAGTTAGAATAGTCCACTCATGCCCACCCCTATTTTATTCAAAAACTAATGATGTACCACAATTGAACTCCACTGTTCGCTTGAACCCAAACATATCATTAGATAAACATGTACATCAGGATCTAGTCGTTTTGGACTTTAGAAAGGCATTCGACACTGTTCGTCACAACGATTATTAGCTAAAGCCAATGGATTGAGGGTTTACAGGGTATACAGGGTTATCGAGCATTTTCTAAATGGCAGAAAACAGCAAGTTGTTGTCTCAGGTGTCCACTCAGAATGGGAAAATGTGACCTCAGGAATCCACCAGGGCAGTGTTCTGGGGTCTCTTCTGTTCCTCTTGTACATTAATGATATATGCGAAGTTGTAGGAAACAGCATAAACTTTATTCAGATACAAAGTTGTACAAGGAAATTACGTGTGATCATAGGAATCTTAAGTGTCAGCCAAATTTAAGAGTTTAGACATCTTTGTCAGGTCTTTATATCATGATTTGATGCGAGACACAACTCATAACACAAGACAGTTTTCAAAACATTTTTTCGTATTAGTAACGGTCAAGAAAGACTTTACTTTAGAACTTACTTTATAACTCATTTTAGTAAAGCGCATATTTTGCCAACTCATTAAAAATGAGCTCTACAGAATAATGTCCTGAAGTGAAAGCAAATGCTTCAACTGAATATTGCATTGTCGTCTTCTAGAACTTTATATTGAAATGGCAGGCTATCAATCAACGATGTTGACAAAGTTTAACGTCGTTGGTGCTTAAATATTTATCTATTAGATGAAAGCGATGTAAGAACAAATGCGGAGACGCCAAGTTGAGTCCAACTTTTACTTCTTTAAACTTCTTTTCCGGAGACTCGCTTGTGACATGCGATGTGCCATCAATCATTCGCTTCACATTACGTGATCATTTGCGTTAACAAAAGTCTAGACTTTCATAAAACTAGCCTCTATTTGAAATGTCGCTTTTTTCTTCACAAATAATTAACAATCGTCAACGAAATGTCGTGCATTTGTAAGTGAGCCGTTCAATAGAGAGGACAATTGTTGATGATTTCTAGTAATTACGTTTGGAAAGCGTCTTTGTATTGCAATAGATGAGTCAGAGCGAATGTCGGTGGGACAATCTGTGGCCATCCAAGCGTCATTCAAGGGGAGTACGTGCAGTACGGTGTTATTGAGACAACCGTAAAAAAACGTATGAGATTTTCCGTCCATCGCTGGTTGGAAAAAAAACCCCACTGTAAATACACTCAAAAAAGGGTTAGGGGAAAAAGAAAAACACGCGTGTCATTGTCGGCAGAATAGAACACGTCCGCGAAATGGTTCTCTGTAATTTTGCGGGGAGGGTTATTGAACTCATCCGCCATTGTTATTGTTTTTTATATTTTCGCTGCAGTGCCCAATGACGGTACATGCACGGCTAATGTCAGACTGGGATGTTCGTGGCTGCAGCGAATTGCACGTCTTGTAGACGCCTCGCGTGTCGATAAGATGACTGTGCGTTGATGGGGATCCGGATTTTTAGGCGTAGAGATTGCTGAGATTCGCCTAAAATCTTCCTATGATATCCCTTAAGAGTATGTGCGCTGTTTTGGGGGAGGGATCTCTTTAATGTTAAAAACATATTAAGATAGTTGAGACCATTCTAAGATGCTTACGTTATTTCAAGGCAATCTTAAGATGTCCTAGAGGTCATATCACATTTTGCTCCATGGCAGTGGAATTTTGTTTTGGCTCAATACATCAAGTGAGTTTAAAATCTCCAGCGTGATCATTAGAAATATTTCATCGGGTCTGCTCGGTAGTACCAAACAAAATGACATCGAGCAAAACATTAAAATGGACCTAATGTAATTGGGGGTTAAGAGTAGTTATTTTTAATTATTTTAAGACGAATTGAGTCGTTTTGAAATGTCGTGACATCCTAACCGTGAAGCAACACGGGATCTGTCACAGTAAACTGATAGGCGGGACTCCACTGTAGCTTTATGGATATGTCGTACCTGTATTCACACTAAATAAAGAAGTGATTAACAAGATTAACAATGAGATAAATATTATCCACCATCTCAATATTGAAGCTCCTAACTGGTTCGCGACAGAAAAAGAGAGAAATATTGAAACATAATAACCAGGTCGAACGGGCATGATGTTGCAGGATGCAATACAGAAGGAGGATATATGATTATAAGGATTCTGGAAAGGGGTTGACGGCTGGAAAAGGTGGATTGGCTGTTGTTGTTCGGTCTTTTTCTTTGTCTCGCTTCCGAGCACGAGCGCCACGTTTCGGTCTAAATTTCGGCTCCCCACCAAAACAACAAGGAAAAGTGCTGAGTTGCACGATTACCATATATACGCGACGTCCGGTTAGCCATGATCCGGCTTTTGGACGCCGAAGTCTCCTCCCACCCCAAATGGCTAACTCCATCTAAGTAAATGCTATAGTGTAATATAATAGTGTACAAGAAAATCGATATTTTAACATTTGCAATTCTTGCAAGGTGAAACTTATTTCGCAATCCAGATAGCAAAATGTGACAAGGAACCAAATATTAGCCCACCTATAATGGGGCACTTATTTGAAAATGTTGTCAAGGAAAATTGTCCACTATTGCCATTAGCTCTTGACCAATGTCCGGATGGTATGGGAACGAAACCGTCGGATGTGCATGGAGCAATCGACGTTAAACAGAGCGGATTAACCTAATTCGGTTAAGTGTAATTTGGGAGAACCAATTTTAGTTTTGGACTTCAGATTGCGATGAATTTTGCTGCGCAGGGCGTGGCTATCACTACTTCATATTTCACCCAGAAGCACCAACCAAAACCGAACCCACATCAACCTGCTCATTTTGCATTGTAATTCAGATAGTTGCGCGAAACAATTTAATTTTTTTAAGAAATTAAGCATTACTCCTGGAGAATATTCCACAGAAACCTTACGAGGAACCTTATGCTTACACTTTATGAGGAAGATGTACTATCCTAACCGTTACATCCCCTCTTTGTTGCAGTAATCCGGCGATTTCGAGCTTAAGCTTGCTCAACCGGACTTGCCTATTGAGGTTGTTCCACTTACGATCGTTCCCGATTCGCGAACTAAAGCAAGCGTGAAACGGTGATAGTCCTTGTAAGTGGTAGGGAAGCAGGTGTAACTCGAGAGGTGCCTCCTAAAATACTTGTATTCGTAAATGTCTGGTAAGTTTCGTCGAATTGAAAAATCATTTATCATCGTTGACATCTTTGATGGAAGAAACACGCACTGTGTTTCCATAACAGGTTGATCAGAATCTGATTCTAAAATCTATTGACAACCCTTAATTATGTGGAGGAGTAAACTAATTGGTTAGTGCAATTGCATGAAATTACCTTATTTTGAAAAATCAATATTCTTTTACTCTATTGAAATATTTGATATAAAATGAAAATGTTTTATATTGCTGAATCATATTTTTTTTAAAGCGTGTTATGGAACAGATCCGGAAGAATTTCAATTATTTGAATATATAAAATATTAAATTGTTTAATCCTTGTAAATCAGAGAAAATAAAATTGCAGATGCTAGACTAAGGCTGTTTGGTCTCTTAAAATGGATTAGGGTTACCAGGAAAGACATTGTAGATGCAAGGCAAGCCATTTTTTATTTTGGGCTAGTCCGATTAGCGGATTGCGTTGGTTCTGTGTATCCAAGTGCTGGATCATGTTGCCATAACTGCATTTTATATGTCTATTTTGTTTTTTAGTGTCTTATTTTGAAATGGTTAAGTTTTTCGGTTTTGAGTGCCTTATTTTGATATGGTCATATGAATGTTTGCCGCATCAAACCACAATTTGATGTTTCATAAATTTGCAAATGCATCAAGCGATAAGTTGTATTGTTTTTATAATAATAAAAATCCTTATTTTTTTCGGTCATAGTGGCAATTCTTCTATTTTGATACTAACGTACCATGACTCGATATTTCCGAAATCTTGAATTAATTTATTGGATGTGCGGCTGTTTACCTGTTTAAATTTCAGAACTATCAGAACATGTAAACCAATTATATTTTTTTAGTAAGGTGAGCCAAATCCGGTCAAATTTCAGAAATTGATTTCGATTCCCATGGGCAATAATCTCAGGATTTTGCCACGAGAGAGAGAGGATTTGTGACACAAATCGTTTAGAATCTATTGATAGGTACCTGGAGCGCGAATATTTATGTATAATTAGCATAATAATTCTGTATATGAGTACATACTCTGTAGAAATAAATTTTAAGTAGAAACATTTGTCGAAAATTATTTCGTGAAATTTGTTCAACGATTTTCTAAAATAGCAAATCTAGCTAGACTTGTTTAATGAATGCAATTGATATGAAAATAAATTAAAGTTTTTATTGTAGAACTTTTCCAATTGTCTTAACCAATCACTCCTTGCATATGTAGGCGGTTCAGAACTTGATCCTTATCTTTTCTCCACCACAAACCGTTAACCATAAAACCGCATTATCCGTTGTTCTTGTTATTACCCTTTCACGCAATAAATCCCATTTACGAGTGTGTTTGTTTATACATGTCAGAGAAACCACGAGTCATCGCGTTACCCATTCTCTCTTTCGTCCGTCCGTCATTATCTCTTTCCTGTTAACCTATTAACATAATAATCCTTACGTCATTGAAATGAGCCGTAAAAAACATGAAAATAAAGAAGTCGTTCCTGCTTCCTTTACATCCCACTTCAGTCGTTCACCCGACCCACAACATTGAAATGGGAACACCCGTTTTTACAACTGGAAATTAGAATATACGAATACTAGTGTACGCACGATTCTAAATCATTTGCATGTGTCAGGATGTATCATGCTTATTTTTTAAAATCTTTTTAAAACATTTAAAATACAATAAAGGTAAAACGGGAAATTCCAAAGAGAATAGCACTATTCAATTATAAAATATTCATTCCTCTCGGTGTGATATCAGGACTATGTGAAGGTGGCAATATCCAGGATTGTATAAAGGAGAACCGTTGCCGTGAATTCCTAAATTAAGCTACAACATTTTTAAAATGCAGTACCAATTTGAAGCAGAATTTCAATAAATTGTGAAATCAGTTTGCCTGTACCATGACACATTGTTGTCACTCATCGCGAATTTGTCAAGTCCTCCACCCTTCACCGTTCCACCTTGTACTTGACCCGCACACGAATTTCAAATGACGCCCGACGTCATTGACATCACGTGACTTCCGTCTTCTCATCAACCTCCCCCCCCCCTCTTTCCCAGACACCACCTCCTATACGAACTGACCCGTAGAAATGAGACCACCACCATCACAGTAGCGGGAATTGGACAACGCTCGTCGCATCCTCCTAGAAAACGACAGAGAGTGCGTCACCACTACCACCCCAAAGAGAGCAAGAGAGAGAGAGAGAGAGCGCGCGCTCTTTTTGCGCGCGTGTGGCGCCACTGACGGCACCTAAGTGGAGGGGAAGGTCGTTCTCTCTCTCGCGCGCGCGTCGCCACCACGAATCTAGGTTAGTTGTACTATATAGGTGATCTGGTAGAGGCGGGGGACTAACATTTGGTGGCGTCGCGTCCGGCCGACAGCATCTCTCACTCGATTACGCGCGCTGGCTTTATCACTTCGTTGAAGCGCACGTGCTACCCGCTCTCTTGGCTTCTCTGCGCTACTCGCTCGCCCCTTGTCTCCTCAAGGTAAGTCATCTTGTCGTGGACGATAGCTGAGGTCCCCTTCCGAGTACCTTCCGTTAGGGATTTGCGGTGAGGGCACCGGTCGAATCGCAGCGAGGCTCGACCGGGAGCCGGTGCAGTGTTTCTCGCCGCTACTACTCGGTCGAATGCTTTCGTCTAATCACTAGGGCTATATACTCGTATCTTGGCTTGTGCTGATCTTGTGGCTAGCTGTTTGACACATTCCTATATCAATATTACCAAGATTGGCATTTTTTATCTAGGGATGGGCCAACCATGTGCTGATATTGATAATATAAATGCTATAATACCTCCATATTTACTTAGTGTGCGTGTGTGTTATTTCGATTCCCAGTGTGAGTGCTTATCGTTCGGTGTAGTTTTGCGCATTAATTGCAAAACATTTGTGCTAGTACCATTTTGATGAGTGCCAATTTCTATGAATAATAGTAATTTCGGCAAAAGTTGTTTGTTTTGCGCGTTTGCTTTTTGTCAAAAACTCTAAAATGATAATCTCATTACAATTACAATTACAATTATTACCCGCAAGCAGCCCCCAAGAGAGGGGCCTATGGCGGGGGTCAAACGACC
>JAQGBY010001771.1:0-26986 GCA_034698785.1 Mycogona germanica | reverse complement strand
ATACAACTGGTCGTTCGACCCCCGCCATAGGCCCCTCTCTTGGGGGCTGCTTGTGGGTACAAATTGTAATTGTAACACTGTAACAACAATTTAGACTATCTACTTGTACATCATTCACGTATTCGTGTTAAATTGTTTATGGATCCGTTGGACCCCGCTGAATCGGGCAAATAGTAAAGCGCTGACAGCATTGCAGTGGTCCACCGCTGCGAATGTATTTACGCGGGAATGTTGTATGAGACTGTCAACTGTTTGCGCACCGTTGCACACACGAATCACACGCGGCGACCATAAAACTCAATCTATGTTAAATAAACGTTTAAAAAAAAAACAGTCCGAAAACGAGGTTTCCATTTTTGGTTAACACTATATTCAGACATAACCACTCCATACCTGTTGGCCACCACGACACGAGATGGAATCCGTTACCCTCTATCGATTTTCACCTGAGAGGACGAGACCAGTTTTGTCTTGAAAGCGCGCGATCAATCTTGTCTTGACTGACGACAGAACACAAAATATTCTGGGTCAGTCTCAGAAACACGATGCGCTTGTCACAAAACCCCGCATACTCGGATGAAAGCGCTGCACTTGAGCGCTTACAACCACCGAAACGCATACGTGCTACACGTGCATTTTGGTCTGCGGCCATGCCCACACTGAGTTTGCAAGCTATCCAACGTGCACGTACACATATGCAATGAATTTGACCGATCCTGGCGGGGAGCTTTTGTTTACCAACATCGGGGCGTCGGACATTGGCGAAAAACCGGGACAGTGCGCGCATTGCTCGGTGGATATCATGTGGCGCAGGACGCCGTAACGTGACGCCGGGGATACCAGTTGTGTGGCGGAGGGTGCACACGTAGGGTGGATTTTTACTAGCGAGAGCGCGCACACGGCTGGCCATTAAGTCTGAAACGAGACACCCCTCGCAGTTTGAAGCCTAGTCCCTCGCCACATACTGAAAATGTTGAACCCCACCCCTCCGCCCCTGCTCGACCTCCCTCCGTAGGCCCCTGGATTAGCACACACCAACCCCCGACCCCCAACGCCAGCCACCTTCCAAAATCCCTCACCTCGCTGCCAACCGTTCGTGGAATACAGTATTTATCTGTGTCTTCTTCGATTAGAAAAAAAAATGGCAACATTGCAAAAACTCTCGCGGTGCATTCGCCCTCACCCCCAAAATTTCAGCACACGAAATAAACGACGTTAGCGTTCCAAAGATCAATTTTTACCCTGCAGGAGGCGCTTTAGTCACCGCTGGTGGGCCTTAGGACGTGTGACTTGAAGCTCTGCAGGAGTGAAACCGAAGAATGAAAGTGAAAGGGGGGGGGGGGGTGAAATGAGTTGAATGCAGATCGGTTGATCCCCGTCCATAAAGCTTTCCGGTTTTGGCTGGTCGGTAGAAAAATGGAAATTGGTAATCAGAATTTGCACACGCATTTTGATTTTGCATGAGGCGTGTGAGACTGAATGCATTTAAGCATAACCTCTCAACATTACACCTGTGCATAACATAAATATTTTATTCTCCCCTTTTCATTTCACTAGTTCATTCGGGTGAGGTTGGTGAGGTGTTTTTCGGTTTTGTGGGACCTGCCCTGACCAGTCAATGGATGCTCGTATACTGTATTTGGTTGACCCACCCTATCATTCAGGCTCCTGTTCTTTATTTTGTTCAACTTTTTCTGTTTGAACATTGTATCTCTTGAGCCATTGATTCTCCAGCGTTTCCGCAATAAACTACCACAGGTGTACCCCTTGTAATTTTGTTTAGCCAAGGCTTCCTACTGAGCATTTCTTTCACGTCTCACGGCTTTGAAGTTCTTCCATTCCGAAATAATAAAAACGAGCTTTGAAAAATGTATCTCAACCGACAAATTCTGTGCCAGGAATTGAACCCTCGATAACGGACACAACTAGTTTGGCGCGCTTTCTTGCTTAGCTAACCACATCAGGGCGACTCGATTGACTACTTGCAGATATCGTTGCTCATTTCTTCGCTTTGCCCTGAACGATCGAGTTACGCCTGGATAATGGATTAGGGGGAGGTGGATTGGTGAGGGGACCCTCAAGGTAGTTTGTTTGTGGGGTACCGAGAAAGAAGGATGTACTCTTGGATGATGAGGGGTAACGTCCTTCGCTGGTTGAGTTCCCCTCAAAATCTGACAAAACACATGGTTAATAAATCAGAACCACATTCTGTATCACACCTTGTTCATCGCAACCAGGGTCGAGTTTCAATATGTGGAGCAGTTTTCTAAAAAATGAATTGCAGACAAAGTTGCCAGACCAGTGCGTCGCGCAATAATAAAACATCGCAGAAATCGCAAATGTCTTTTTTTTTAACTGCTGGAAGTGCTGATCGATTTATCAAAAGAAATGATTTAAAAATAATACGAAATTATGCACCATGCAATTTTAAACAGAAATATTTTCATTTTCTTTGTGACCACAAGATTTGGGACTTTAGACAAAAAATATTCTCGTATCTGTGTCTTCAGGATTTCGTATCCTAATCGCAAAGATCCTAATAATCTAAACGACGTCCGGCGAAATACCACCGCCAGCCGCTTCTCATTAAAATTCATAATGAAAAAATATATACTACAACTGAAGCAAATCCCTGTGACACCTGCGCTCATTTCCACCCTCCAGATACTATATCCGCCTTTTGCCATCGTCATGTCACAAATGCCATATATACATTTCCTCGCCAATTCTCTTTTGTGTGTTAAACGGAAACACTGTAGCTATTTTGCTTGTCGAAAAAAAAACACCTCTCCCCACCCACTCTTTAGCCCTCGCGTCACCACTTTCCCTAATCCATCCCAGACCCCTTTAATCCTATTCCCGTTTCCAGCTCTCTCCCGGCAACCCCTAATGGCGCGCGTGCTGTGACCACTCCACCCCCTATCTCGCGCAGATCATCCACGCCCTCATCCAAGGACGCCGGATGGTTGACAAACCTCGTCCATTTCTTAACTTACATATGAGCATTTGTCCTCCTGCGACCACAAGTTAAAGCCGAGCGCAAATTGTCAGACTGAGCACTGTGCGCTATGCCACCTTATGTGTGTTTAAATTAATTAACACGTTGGTGAGAGCGCTTCATCATTTCCACATGAACGATTAGCACATCTCATCCTACTAATGCGCACTTGGCCGTACTTAGGAGGACAATTCCAATCAGTTTTCACAATTTCAGATACAGACCAACGTGGACGCTCACGCCGCCTAAACTGTAGCAAACACCCGGCTCCCTCATGACCGGCAAATATTTAGTCTGCAGAACCAACGCTTATTCGCTTGATTTTGTTGATGATTATGATGACGCTGGGTCTCAGGTGGATACTAATCCGCCCCCTCCTTCTTGTTCCCCACAAAGCCCTCGCCACCATGCAACCCCATACCAGCTCCCCTCTGCTGTGCACACATGTCCAGAGTTGGCCGGAGACGACGTAAAAACTCGTGCAAAAATCTGTCAGCTGCCAACATAACTCAATCTCACTCTCGAGACGTTCTCCATGGCCTCGGCCACTTACGGGTTGACTGCTGACTTCAGGCATTCGCTTATTATAATCAAGGGAAACTTGCCCAGGGCCGGGCAATGTGTGGCCCAGGACCGCGAGACACTCGCCAGACCTAAGTTTAGCCCAAATTCAAGGACTAAGCATGGTCGAAACAAAAAATGTCACAAGTTCATTGAAATCCTGTTGGAATACACATGGGATTCATGTTTCCTTCATTGATGAAGATCAACATCATGGTGAATGAAGTTTGTGCAGTTTCAGAAGGAATGGTTCCAAGAACTTATACCGTCTAACAAATATTGTATTGGTTGCATTTCATGCTTAAGCATTGAATATTCACACTTAGGAGTTATGGTATCACGATCCAGGACATCAGCACTCCCGTGAGCTTCCCGACTTACGACTCCAGCCACACATCCTTGCCGAACCCATTTTTTGGTTCGGCAGCGTTCAGTGATGGCATTTACGATATGGCATATTCTGAAGGCAGTTTGTCGGTTGCCGTTTTTAAAATAGGTTGCTGCTGCATCAAGAAAACTTGACAACGATTACAGTGTATGATGGACCACGTATATATACTGTATGTGCATGCATGATGCCTCCCTGTGACAATACCCACACACAGACACTCTTTCTCCTCTGACTTTATCCTACCAATTGAGGGGTGAGTGCGCCTCTAATCTCTGTAAATGATGTCAAATCACTCTTGCAAGAGTACCCTGAGCAAGAGATGGCGACAGTTTAAAAGAAAATTCCCATGTGAAATGTGCTGCAACACTTAATACAATAATGCTAACTGTACGTTGATGGGGGCGGGTGTAGCTCTTTTAATCTAAATTAGAAATTTTTTTTTTTTAAGAATACAGTTTCTGCGGAAAGATAGATCTGGAACTAATAATGATGCGAAAGAAGCAAATAACACATGAAAAGGGCATAATTACTTCAAATGAAAAAACCTCTGACGGTTCGTCAAAAGTCATAATTTGCACAGAATTCCTACAATAATATTGTTTTGTCCATCTCGGAAAAAATGTAATTTTACTCAAATATTTCTAGAATGTGTTGTTGTTTGTGTGTGTGTTCAGTTTTGACAATTTACGAAACTCGTTTTCACGCCAAAATAATTTGTTTTAAAAGATTCCATATTCCTGCAAAATGTTCACCATAGGCTTGCAGTAAAAACATAAGATGTTAATTTTGTAAGACTGAATACAATATTATAACACTGGATTGCAAAAATATTCGTACACTAACTTGCTCCGGTTATCTGTCGAAAAAATACAATCTTGCAGAACGACCACGAATCCACTTTGAGCGCACCTGCAAATAGAAAAGAAGAAAAACACATGCGTTTAATTCCATCCTTGAGCCAGTGGTTTAACATCCATCCTCGTACACGGTAAACCCCCTCCCCCACCGCCCACAGAATCTTTCCCGAAACCCGGACAACACACATTCGGTTGCTGAGCAACCGTGGATACATTATATACGTGTGGTGGCCAACCATCAACTTGGGCTTCGCCAGTCGGTCTGACACGTGCGTAACGCGCACCCTGTAGTTTATGGCTTCAACGAATCTCTTCATCACTTGGAAAACGCCTGTCAAGTACTTCAATAGGGATGAAAACGGGGAGGGGAGGGGCGAGAGAAATGTATCCGAGTTCGGGCAAAATAGGTTTACGTGCTACATGGCATGTCTCATGGTCGCATCGCGCTGTCAAAAAACTAAGTGCAGCGGTTGCCAAACTTTTGACTACGCATCCACGCTGAACTCGGCAAACACGAACGCAAATGTGCATTCATTAAAAGAGAGGTGAGCTAACAAGGTATCTTCCTTCGTTCAAAAATATTTAGATTCGGAACGTGGACCCTACATAGAGGTACAAGGATACTCGGTATCTCTCATATCATTTGTTTTTCCGGTTAACAAAGTGACAATTGACACAGTGACAAACAAATGAAGGTGATTGTATGCCCATCCTTTCAAAATTCCGGTGTAAATTGGACTGAAAATATGTCAAAAACCGATTATCTCCAATCGAAAAGGATTACATCAACAACAGTTACATCGGAATTCTTATCGATAGGAAAATTCGTCGAAATTGCTAGATATTTTTGTGAGATGTTAGTTACAATAATCAAACGTGCGAGAGAGACTACGCTAGAAAAACGATACGCTGTTCTAAAAAAAAATCCTGATGACGAGGTTAAAAAAACAACACCGGACTAAGATAACTATGGATTTGACACAGAATCGGTAAATGCTTAAGAATGCGAAGTGTAAATAAACAAAAAATAGTAGATATGATACCGATGTGATTCAAAGGCTTCAAAGGCTTCAGTATTCGAGAAGATCTGCCGTAAACTTAGGTTTATTGACGATCTCGTTACCGACTTTAATTGCAGTCCTAGCAATTCCCTTACATCTGATTGTAAATAAACATTTACCAAATGTCCTGACCAGAATCGGTTTATTTCTAAAAGTAGTTCAATTTTCGCTACTCTTATAACATTACCCTAAGGCGTCAAATAAATATACGGTTCAGATGCAGTTCTCCTATCGTCTCCTCTCGATCTTGTCTTGTCTCGGCTACATCTAAATCTAAGCTGACCCGCGGTTTGGCGAATATCTTAAGTTTAGAATGCAATATTCGATGAGCAAATACAACTTTGTAACAACTTAGTAACAATACAACTTTGTAACAACTTAGTAACAAAATGTGCATGTAACTTTTGTCAACCTAAATTCTTGGAACTGCTGAAATCGTGACACAACCCAATGAATTGTCTTGGTGGCCCCATGGAAAGTGCGACGGAGGAAGCAAAAACAAAAGTTTTACCCTCGGGAACGTGGCATCTCGACAAAAATGTTAACGACTAACTACGCTGTTGGTCGTCGCTTGGGTCTGTTATTTAGGTAGTGGAGAAAAAATCCATCATGTTTGTTTGTGTCGATAAATTCACCGCAGAAGGCACACGCACGCAGACACTGAACGCTGACACCAGCCATCACGCGAGGCAAATACATATTAAACCATGGAATCCGAGTATTTAGTGTCGTGTCATGCGCAACGCAATTCCTGGTGTTGCTAAGTGGTACGCGTGAAAGTGTCTATGACGAATTTCAAAGTTCTTCCAACTAGGTTGCATTTTTGAGGAATCATTCGACCACACGTAATGACCACACGTAATGTTCATAGTACACATCATTTGAGCAGTTGAGGTCATACGTTCAATAGACTAAACGCGAGACCAAGGCTATAAAAAAAAGTCATGAAAGTCTTGCAAATCAGAAGATGTCCATTGTCGAATAACCTCACCGATAATATACAGTTCATCGCACCACCCATGTTCCTCCAAGAATTACGACCTTTCCAAAAATTCTGTCAAACTGATTCAAGAACGAAATGATGAGGTATTTTTGGTCCCGGAACTCTCCCGAAGCTTCGATGAGTAATTATAAAAAAGACCCAAGCATGCTGGAATAGACATTTAATGAGTTTCCACTTTTATTTGATTGATAAAATGTGACTTATCCAAATCGTTAGGAGCTGTAGGTTGATAATGTTGGAGTAATTTTGAAAATATTACGGGCAGTTTCAAACATTTTACAATAATAATCTATTGACCCGATTATGGCTTCACTCTAAGGTGAGAAAATTTTGAGTGTCGGTTTAGAAGAAATCCAGTGTCAGTTCAGGTCATTTTAAACTAATATCTCGTTTCAATCACGACAAGATGTGGCCGACTGACCCATGTCATGAAATAAATCGCTCTACAACGATAGTATATCTATCGGTCTTAACTGCTTGAACGTGAAACTCCTCTACAAGAGCGATAAAATAGTAGAGGCCATCGCAAGTTACGGCAGTTTGTTTCGAACTCGCTTACACACACACACACAAGTGCATTGAATTTTAATAATAAATAACCGACTGCATAACTGATGTGCCAGTGTTCGGTTGCAAATGAAAAACTATGACTAGACATCTTTTGGCCTTCTTTAGAGAGAACATATACACTCGCCGTCCCGTGGACGTCCATAATTAATGTGCCGATGATGAATGCGCAACCCCTCTTAATATCCTAGAATCCCAAACGACTTTTTACTCTTATTAATACCCACACGTGCCCTCCTAAGACCATGCAAGAAATGAAATGACAACCAATCGCCCCCTTTTTTTAAATGATTGTTCTTAAACAATGCCGCCAGAATTATTCGGAAAAACATGCACAGATATGTATACGAACGGGTATTTCATATTACTATTATTTAACGGGTACCGCGAAGTAACATTTTGAATGAATAACTTCCGAGTCACAGCAACGAAAATGTAACATTTTCACGTTACCAAAACCTATATGCGATCCATTTGTTACCATCATGTAGTACTTTTGATGCCAAAAGAACCATCAGTCTTGAATTGCATATTCGACGTTTTTAAATACAGTTTCATCAATACTTGTGATGCGTCCGACGTTACACTGAAGAGACAATTTTGCCCTGAGTTTCTCGACACGAAGCTATAATAGGGTCTCGCGAGGACAGAACTGGCATCAGACGCGGCGCTAGCAATTTCCCGTCCCCGTCTTCATTCCATAATTGGTGACCCAAATTGGGTCAGCCTAATTTTGATATCGGTTGTTCGCGCGGCGACTCCACCTCCAGAAATATATTTCCACCAGTTCCACACCACATACACATACATGTATTATACTGTACATAGCCGCCAAGCAGATAAAGCTAAGATATGGAGTCGGCCAGCGAGATGGTAGAAAAAAATACAAAAAAAAGTTCAATTATGTCACGGAATGTCATTTTTTTTCTTCTCTATTCCTGCCAGCCGTATTACGTTACACCACTTTTTTTCTTTTTCGTTTGGTGTGTAATGCTAAGGAATTATTGAGGTAATTACCACTAACAGCACAGTGGAAAACAAGCTTCCTGGGCGGGATGGAAAAAATGTAATAAATAAACAATCTGACCAAGCTGAGTAGCTTTGTGGACTTCGCCCAGGTAATGAGAAGATTGTGAGTTCAGCTTCAAGACATAATCCTATTCTTGAATATTTTCAGTTTATAAGATTTTCATTAAGTCTAGTTGTGTTTCTCCATTGAATATTTATTGCAGATCAGATTCCACATCATTTCCCACAGTATAGGCAACGCCAATGGAGCCTTATTTATTTACAAAAAGGCTCACTAGATGGCGATCGAACAAAACAGTCATCTCTTGCAAAGGTCGCCATACTTCAGGCATTTACAAAAATTAAGAATAAGATTATTCGAAGATATACAGTTTGACAGAAATAGCACGACGATTAATATTAAAAATAAAGAGCGCATGCATTGGCTTCCCTCAACACCAAAAAGGTCATCAAAATAAATAGTAGCACATCTACAGAATACGTTTCAGAAAATTTTGAGGAACAGTTTAAAATCATTTGAGTTCGAGAAAATTTTCGTGCAACCGGCCCTTGGATCTTCATCTTCTGTGTGCAGAATGTAGGCGGATGGACAGTCAGGTGCAACCGTTAAGGGTGATTTTGAAAAGGAGAAGGGAGAGTGGAGGGGTGGGTAAATAAGATGGAGGGGTGTGAAGCGAAGGGTCGGGAAAGGATGGTTGGTGGATTGGGGGTAAAGAAAATGGCGCCAGTCGTGGCCGTTAGTTCTGTGGTTAATCTATCCCCCTCCTTCTTTTGAAAGCAATGGTCAGGCATGCACGTTTCTGGAATATCCTCATGAGAGCCTAAGTAATATCTGTACCTTGATTTGAGTATGAACTTTTAAAATGTTTGTAAAATTTTAAAACAATGATAGGGATATATGCCATGTCCTCACACGTCTTTAATATATTGTGGTATCCTGTATCTTATTGTGACAAAATTACACTTTAAAATTAAGAAGTTAATTTAAAACTAAAAACATGCATGCACACAAGGCATTCGGAAAAGTTGGGTTGGTCGCTGTAATTTAAAGTTCGGAACTAAATTTAGGCACATATTTGAACAGATAAATAAATTGGGGTGCAATGTAAAAACTAAGTCGTGCTGGCTCTGAAATATAATTAGGAACACAATCTCCGAAAAAGATTTGGTCATGTAGTGTCAGGTCTAAGGAGAGGAATGTGCTGGTGCAGGGCACCAGACACACCGGGGGTTCAAACCGAAAACAAGGTGCGAGCAATGAGATTTGAACTTAAGATGCAGAGCGAAAGAACGCCATGTATATCCGAGTCTGAACAATATGGTGCCTTTCTGTAATACCTTATGATGCTGAATTATAGGTTGAGGCGGTCTCATGGCCGACCTGGAAATCGAGCTTTTAAAATATCATAAAATGACCGGGTACGCAATGTAAACGCAAAAGCAAAGAAAATAGAGAGTGTAGTGTATCAGTTAACCACAAGCAGAAATCATTAGCATTGGGAAAAAAACATGAAGTAGCCACTAATAGAAACAATAAATATTATATTAAAAAAAAGTAATGACGTTTTCGCCAGGATTTACGAAAAAGGACGTCAACATGATAGTAAAATTACTGTCAGTTGACTCGTTTTCTATGCTCATCATTTCTTTTTCTTTGTACGCTAACATCTCTTGCAGATTTTTGAAAAAGCCACACATCCAGCCTCGCTCAAAAGCCTCAAACCCCTCACTCACTCACCAGGCACTACGCCCTTTTCCCCTCCCCTTATCCCACCACCCTCACGCTCCTCCCCATTACCCGGCCATCGTTCACGCCAGGGGGTTCCGTGCCAGTTTTAGAACTTCGCAGAGACCTTTTTCCCCCCTGTGCATTTTTCTTTTCGCGTGCCCAGGCAGGGGGCGGTGCTCGTATTACGGGGGCACGGCCACACGCTACCCACATCTAGAACATCCAACGCGACCGCGCGTGTGGCGCACCACGAAAAGGATAACGCGCCCACTCCTCTACCCCCCCCTCACCTACGCAACACTCGTCAATATAAACCCCATTCTCTGCGCACAGGTGTACACGGCCAACAGTGCTGTCAGGTGAATGGGATCATTCTCCGGAAATGACGACGGGAAATATTACGGGAAGGGAGAGGAAACTATTGGGCTCCATAGCGAATGTTTGTACAATGTTTCCTTGGATGTTCGAACATTTTCACGAAAAACAATTATTTCAATGCAGCAATGTCAAAGTGAATTACAATTTAATTAAAACCTTATGCGAAAGTTGTTTTCCAAATAGATGTTGTAGGTCAATTGTTATTTAACGAGAGAAATAAAAGAGAAGAAACCCTTGGCACTCTTTGTCCCTTGTGTAGTCGTTGATGTTTTGAAGTACTAGACACTCAATTTTCAGAACCGCCATTCATCTTTTGTCGCCCAATTTGGACGCCTACATGTGACTTCCGGGAAAACAAAAATTGCAGCACCCTGCATTTTGTACATTTGAATACGTATACGGCACCGAACATATTTTTTGCAGACACATTGTAACAGAGCATCAAGTTTTATGCAGAGTTGTTTCCAAAGTTCTCGCAAGCTGATTTTTCAATTTTTGACACTTGCAAGTTTCGCCACACACACAGCACTTCTGACAAAATAGAGGTCAGCGGACGCAGCGTCGAGGTGCCACACCCCCTTAAATGTTTGACCGCGCATGTATTAACTGAAATATATACCGAACATTTCGTATTTAGGTTTTCGACCTTCTGCAGCCTCGATCACCGCCTTTCAGAGAACGTCCACGTCGTACCACCGCTGAATGAGACTCCAAACGGTCGAATTTATTTTGTTACACACCACCAAATATTTGAACATGGATACCCGAAAATAGGCCATGCTTCCCAGCCTGAACAATGGAATAACTGGAGAACAAAATTCGCTTGCATATATCATCTTTCATGCAGTATTATTTTTAACTGCTCGTATTTTACTGCTACTTGAAAAATGAACTCGTGCGTGGTCTGGTGTTCCCAGTTGCCGAACCCACCCAGAATATTGATCACAAGCCGCCACACGATGACGCGAACGAAACCAAAGTTCCCATGGATTTTTTTTATTTATTTATTTTTATCAAGGACTTTCCCAAGCAAAGTTGCTGGTTAGCAGCCACTGTGTGTATACACTTCCGGATAGAGAAGTCTACAATATTTTATTGGCATCTGATCAAACTTAATTTAATAGATTCACGGTTGAAGTACAACCATTGAGGTTTACTGGGTCTGCTAACACAGAAGTCTTACTAATACCATTTTGCTGCGTGTGAACCAATTACCGAGAAAATTTGAAGGTCATTTGCCCCGTTTTGCTTGTACACATTCCTTCCTGTTGCACTCAAAATTGACAATCTACAATTTGCATCGTATTAACGGTCGCTATATCCTGCCAAATCAATAGGCTACATGGAAACGCACACACTGCAGTCAAATTTATCGATAGTCTTCAATATCGGAAAGTGGTCTTTGTAAAATTTCATATAACATATTTGAAGATAATGGTGGTATTTAAGATACGAAGGAGGGTGTATGTGGATGGATTCATTTTTTAATTATTTTAAATCTATTTTTAAAATAGTGATCGAAAAGGATTTCTTTTTTTCCTGGCTGAATTGTCTGAATCTAATTCACTTTATGATGTGGGTTAACTGCATTTTTAGAAACTAAATCAATTACCTCATCGTCCGATTGTTTCGGTCACATGACTTCGGTTCAAACCGGTATATCTCGCGACTTGTGTGCTCTTATCCAAACGGGGTCAGGTGAACACAAGGGTGTATTTCACAAGATCTACTCAACAATTCGTTAGATCTGACGTCTGTGTGTGTGTCCAAGTGCTGACTGTACGTTTCCAAGCAGCAGATTCCGTAAACGCCCATACCGTATGTACGGATATAATTCACTCTTATCACCTGACTTAACAAATAAAAAAACAAGTTGCTTTTCTGCTCGGAAAATTGAAAAGGTGCATGCCATAGTCCGGCGTCTTGTACACATTTATACAGGTGTATGTGTACTGTAAATATATTGGTGCGTGTGCATTAGAAAAATCCGGGATTATGTCATAAGATTGGTTTTTTTTATACTCTGGTGCTGTATCGGTGAGTCGCACTCTTCGAGAACAATTTTTAGACTGATAAGTTTACTCTGATAACTCAGATTTCACGTGGTGAAATCATTTAGAAACCCCAGATATAAAAATAATAACGATCAGACGTCACGTGATCCAAATTAGTCGATTACAGCTTGAGGAAGATAAACTCCACTGAGGAAGATTGAGTCCAAAATGGGCCCCCAGTACATTTAAATCTCAATTTAGATTCCCACACACATATGTAACCACGCATTTTTCCATAAATGTATATCTGCATAACAAGCATACTTGTAGATGCATGACATTCTGGATTTAGAACAGATTTTGAATATTGACGCTTAAGTGGCGACATGACAATGACGAATGTTATGACATGACATGACATGACAAATATTATTTTATCAAACTGCGGTCAGTATTTTATTTTACTAATTCTTGCCTACCTAACTGTTTGTCACAAACCGGCATACTCGTATTTCACATAATTAACAATTGTCTATCTTAAAGTTTGACGTCCTCCGTGTTCATCCTGATTTCTGCTTTCGCTGTTGTCACCTCATCGTACCAACGTGGTTTTAAGCACGTTTTGTCGTCTTACCGTTACCAAGTGTTTTCTGTTTGCCTGAAACTCATAAAGCTCGTTGTAATTTACAAGTAACCGATTTTATTTGACGTTCACGAAACAATGCGACCCAAAAGTTAGTTTGTTTGCTTTTCTTTGGGAGGGCTTAGCAAGCTGGATTGTTGAGACTTTTTCTTTTCCTTCCCCGCTCAGATATAAAATAAAAAGAGTCTGCTGCGGCTCAGGCTTTCTTCTGACTTTTGTACTTCGTTGGTGAAAAATTCTATAGGAATGCACGTTTGCAATGAAAATCGTGTCAACAATGAGGTTGTGCATATATACTTGTGGAATTGTGTAGATACAGCGATATCTACGAGTACTACGAGTACTAAAATGGCTGCCTATTGCTCATGCAAATACAGAGTAATTCAGAATCGGTTTTATGTGAACCAATTCTGGTATTTATACGAAACACAGCAATTCTGACAAATTACAGAAACATTTTTTAAACTTAAATATTAGTCAAATGTCATTAACAAAATTTAAAAAGTTCTATCAAAAATTGATGATGATACCACTAACAGGTATCCTTTTCATGATAATCAAATTGTACACAACTGTTACAATGCATGCAGGAAGCACCAAATCTCACCAACAAGGAGCCATTATAAATATACGTGCAAGTTTACTGTATACTTGCTCGTACATGTATGTACAAGATGCTAATATGTGTATATTTACATATGAAAATCTTCCAAAGGTTTCAGTCGGTTTAAGTGTCAAAACCATTTTAAATGAACTTCAATTACCACGGGTAATCGATTATTAGAACGTTATTCCTGATACATCGTATACCAATAATGCATGTGTAAACAATTTCTGGAGCATTTTTTTCCCCGAGAAAGTGATACATACAGCTCGTACAGTGTTTTGCTCCCTAGGTTTCTCGAAGGTTATGCAGTGTATGTATGAAAAAGTGGCACAAAAAAATGGCAACGCACAATATAGCTTTCGTATATACCCTGTAGAGTTCCAGTACCGCACACTGACTTTGTTCGTCAGCATTCTTGTAGAATTACGAATCGGCGTTAACAATTAATTAGCGAATCGCTTAGTCAGCTCCAGCCGGACACTTGTTAAGCTCAGCGGCGCACTCATTAGCACTTGCTTGAATCACGAAAAACGTGACTACAGGATCCCGTCGTCAGAAGCCACCAGAAGCCGTCAAAAAAGCGTGCTATAGTTGGGCTACTGGCGAGGACTTTTTAAGATTAGAATGTGATAGGGTTTTACCTCGCTTGGCAGCAGCCCTCCCGCCCGCCCGGCATCAGCTGTTAGATTTATCATAAATAATCCTTACATCGAAGTAGGCGACACTGGTCTGCACAGAATTACTCACGTCCGGGAATATTAGACTATCTGAATGTCAGCGGTTTCAACGCACGACATGTTAATTTAGGCATCTACCATGACAAGATCTTTGGTTGCTATCAAAGAGATCGGTACACTTGCATGTAAATGGACGGCTGACGCCGAAAAGCCACGGCCACTTCAGGGCCATCTTCGAGCACGTACAAGCGTTTTTCAAGGTAATAGCCGAAGAAACGATTAGTCCAATTGCCTATTACACACACAATCTTGCAGCCTAATTCAAGTGCGGCACGGCGGAATATCAAAGATAGACTTTTTCTTCTTCAATTATCCGCATTCCAAACTCAGAAACTCTGTAATGCTATACTTACATATGCAAAGGATAATAGAGAATCGATCCGCATCAAAGAGCATCGATCTCATAATTTATTGCAAGGAGGTTATCATCGTTCAATCGTTCATCTATTACGCTAAGAAGCTTCTGTGGAAATCTGGCGCCACCACTCGGAGAAATTTTGAGCGGCGATTTCTGTTGAACGCAAGTATTTTCTTGTTTCAAAATTAAGCCCCAACGTTTACAGAGATAAATATAAATTATATTATAGAAAATAACTTTGGTATCGTTAACCCTCAGCGTAACTTTCAGCGTAACAGGTCCAGAAACCACCAACCGAAACGTCAGTACAGAGACGAAGCACATTGACCACCACTCCCGTCCGAAATACTGTATATGTAAGATCTCATCATCTCAGTGCATATACAGACCTATTAAATGAGCATCTGAATTATGTCCCTTCGAAGAAAACGAGTTCCTCGCAAGAGCACGCACACATGCCGGCTCCTTTTAATCTTCTAGCTTCCGGAAACACTTCACCAGCACGTCGCACTTGAAAATTAAAAGGAATCCAACTTTTTCTGCTGCGCAATCGTCTTGTGTGCATCCAGTAGCGTGGCAGTCTTGTTGATGATGAGGCAGGACGGAAGACACGCAATAACCGACGTCGATCTTCTCCAAAGTCTGACTTTTGGAGTGCCTCTAAATGGAGACTCGCATTATCAGCAGAGCATTCTTTAGACACTTATGCGCGCCATGGGCTTAACTGCAGATTTCCTCCTCTTGTCACATCCTGTCGTTGCTTTCAATGTGTCGTTATTAGATTTTTGTTCTGCTCTGGCGTCCACCAACGTCTCAGACATGATCTGCTGAAATCAATAACTAATAAAAATTTAAGCAATCAAGACTTCCAATTTAATTTAATTTGTCCACGCTTGCCAATTGAGCGTGCTTCAGCGTGTTCAACGCAAACTTGAGATTTGGGCATCAGTCGCCAGCATCTATTTTTAGAACTTGCACTAGTATTTATCTCACCTGACGACGTGAAAGCACTCTCGGGGTCGAAAAGTAACAATTTTGCGCATTTTCTCCATCTCATCGACTACTGACACCCTCTGTCTGGGTCACCTATAGTCGTACAATCAATTTACGCAACAAATAGCCGCTATTTGACTACTTCGTCGTCCCCTATCGAGACAACCATACACCTGTAGTGCGTCTACCTACGGAATGTCTGGGAATCAAGTCCGAATCGATTCGTTTATCGGACATGAAGGGGAGAAACGAAGGAGCTTTGAAAAGCAACTTATTTTTTTTTTAAATATGTGATTTTTTATGTAGACTTTTCACATGCACGTCATGTTTCGAAGAAAGAAACAATCTCATGAGTCTCGGTTCTTGATTCTGCTGCTCTTGGGCAACTGCCCCATTGGAGAACTTTGCCCAAAGAAAGATGGGGGGTGGGGGAAGGAGAAGCACTGATTTTATCGAGGAATCTGAGCAAACAGGGGCTGCCAATAAACAAGCCTTTTAGCATAAGCATTTCACGTTTTTATCTTCAAGCGCCGTAGCAAAGGCCAAGGGTTCGTTAACACCGCACAGTGCACAGGGCATCCCCATGACCACCACCACCACCACACCAATTCCACAGGCATGCGCGGCTGCGGCGGCAACACCAGAAGCTCAGGCTCTAAAGAAGAGCTACAAGAGAGTTGCTGCAAGAAGAGCACGCACGTGCTGCTCGCCCACCCCCGCCCTCCTCCTTCCCCCCCGCGCCGGGGTGAGCGTGTATCGAGGCGTTATAATAACACCAGACCATATACATTATAATAACGATGTTTTTATTGGTATTTATAGCTTCGACTGTGCCGCTAGGGTTACAGGGTGCGCGCGTTCGTGTTTGCTGGTGATGATGTCAACGTCCGACCGACACTGGCCGCGGGGATTATATTGCTGTTTGCTGTTTGTCCGTAGTTGATTAAGGAGGCGTTTCCATACTACAAAGTGCCAGAATAATATGTGAACGGGTTAGATGTTTATTTTATTTAACGTGACAAGTCCGAATGTGAGGATGGCAAAGATTAAGGGTCGGGCTTCACACTTACAAGCTGACAAAATTAATGGTCTGATGCTGGCCGAATGAGCCGGTTGACATCTATTATTTTTCTGGATTATATTTATTAGTGGGCAGCGGAGATAGCGCTTTGAAAACTGTCTGCAAGTGGGGTGTACAAATTTTGTCTTTTTTGCAGAAAGATTATATCTGCCGAAAAAAGAACTCGCATTAAGTTAGCACATTGGAAGCACATGATAACTTGATGAACCTGGTGGACCTAGCAAGTGAAGCGACGATGTTTAATTTCTTGATTGCGGTCATGTAGTGGAAGCAGACCTAAAGCGCCTTCAACAAACACACAAGAAAAAGCGTAGCACTAAATGGTCATTCACTGAATTCAAAATTGATTACTACCATTGCATTGCAACACAAAAATACCGAAATCTTTGAGTTTGAGGTGTATAAATATATTTGGAAAAATAAATGCATGCAATCCCGAGGCACGATTGTCATCAGACACGACACACAATACGAATCGGCACACGCCTATAAAATATGTATACATTACACGCACATAGGAATCTTATGAAACGCGCATTCACTACATTTGCTCGAAAACATTTTCTCCTTGTTCGACATTTACATTTAACATTGTATGCAAATGGTGGGCGATTTTCCATATGCATCAGTTAAACAAAAGTTGCATTCACATTTTCTCAAATTTCTTGTTGAGGTGCAAAAAAAAGAGGAAACAGATATTAAGAAATTGAACAAATTGCAAATGGCGCTTCGTAAATGCATGTACTGTACTGTATGTACATGTATATACTATATATCCGCCTGAAGCCCAGCAGATATGGGAAAACATTGAAGTTGTAGACATTGGGCCAAAGTTGACACCAATTGGGCCAATAATTTTTAAGATTGCACACAGGATTTTATTTAAATGTCATTTTCACGGATCAAGCATGCGATGAAGGCATCTAAAACAATATCCTACAGGTGCCATTAAAAATAAATGAATACAACAATTTTTTTCTTAGAATTGGTGGCAAAATTTCATTACTAATAAAACGCCCTGAGGTTTTGTGGGCAGTGTGCGCTTGGCTTTAGGCGTTGGTCTCACGAAGATAGGTAATACTTTGGGTTAGTTACAATTTTTTTCATGAACCGTGGGCAGCACCCATAGAACTGCAGTTTCAGTAACCTTGGCACGTTGCCAAGGGCGCTCCGAGGTTCGGCTCAGTGTTTTGCATGATGGCGTGGTCCAACACACAACACACACCGTGTTTACCCTCGGAATAAATCATGGCCCTCATTGAAATTGCATGGCGTTGTGATTGAAAGGCGACGGGGCTTTTTTGTCCGTTTTTGTTTTGCGAGTGCTCGCTGAGTCCGAGAAAAAGAAGGTGGGAACAGGGGGTGGCCATGCCCATTGGCTAGAGGGTTGGCCAGGGTACGCAGGCGAGTCCCCGGCCGCTAATGGCGCAGTTTGCTAACCTGTGTTGTGCTAGCTCGGAGGGGGGTGGGCATAAGGAGGAGTCGACAAAGAGGTGGTGGTGACTTTGTCCGGGACTGCGCCGGGTTGCTTGAACGGATAACTTAACTTTTGCCCTAGGGTTGGGCAACCCTTAACACCCCGCAACCTGCTAGCTATCCAACTGTGAAGGCACGGCAAACCCCTGGTAGCGTCCCTGCAACTCGATAACTTCGACATTACGCCAATATGTCAGGCTCCGGTCACACTTTTAACAATACCAAGAGTAATTTAAAACCCCCGAGTTCTAAACGCCACAACATTGTGCTCCATTAAACTGTGGCCAACCGTTATTGCTTGAATGTCTAATTTCAGACTAAAATTATAAAAACTTTTACAAATTAAAAATGTAATCGACGTGACGTACTGTTCAGTAAATCGCATGCCAATTGCTCGTATTTCAAGTTGCGCTTGAGATAGTCACTTCAAATCACGCTTCCGGTGTTCAAATTAAGTTTGTTTTCAAGACTTTTAATTCAAGCCTGTCCTAGTCGAAATAGTCGAAAGTCGTAAAAGTCCAAAATAATATTCCACATTCATGAGAGGTTATAAATTTGAGGTATATGGTTTTCAGAAATGCTGTCAAAGTTTGAGAATCACTACCAACGCTATCCATCCCTTTTGAAAAAAAAGATTTTTTTTTACTTTTACAGCAATTTTGTTGCATGCCATAATTACCTAGGGAAAAGCATATACACATACAGACATTATCTAAACGATTTTTCGGTTGTTCGCTCTGTTGGTTTTCTTTTTAGGTCCAACATACAGAACTTCTGAAAATGGCGAATTCGGGACAGACCGAATGAAGACGAACTCGCCCCGAATTCGCCATTTTCAGATATATATCACCCAAACGTCCTAACTAAAAACCTCTCATACAGAACTTCTGTAAACAGTCAGGATAATACAATCTAGTATAGAACCATATAGGAAGGTACTAACAGTGCTTCGGTTTCTCGACGGGTGCTGGAGGACGGAGTGCTATTTGAAAAAGGGGCTTAAGTAAGTAGTTTAATTATTCAATACTTTCAACAGTCTCAAAATATCGTTCAGAATTTTTTTTAATTCGCCGAGATTCAGTACGGCAAAATTGATTAGCATATAAATCATTTGTATAATTTGAGATTCCTTTGATGATGGAATATTGAAATTTGCCTATCAGTTTTTTAGAAGCCCATAAATTATATTGATTAATTTTTGACTCGCGATCACGGCAGGTGACTATTCCAAATTGACACTCTGCCTACTTTGAAAGCATCACTTGCGACGACAATTGCAACCGAGTGTTTTTCAGTTTGGACATACTACTAGATTTTGTGTAATCAGAAAAATTCTCAAATTTCAGTTGCACTAATGACGAGATTTTTGGAACAGCGTTTCACTTTTCTGTGTCACCGCTATACATGGTATTTCGACTGTATGCATGCATGCAGTTCACCGCTATTGGCCTGTTACAGCTAGGCCAATATATCACACGCGTTATAGCGTGTTCTTGTCTCCACGTGTGACCGACTCGTTTAATTGAGCAACAAAATGTGGGAGAGTTGCTTTTGTGTGTCTCTTTCTTGGAGACAAAAACAACGACCCCCCCACTCTCACCCCAACTCACATCTCTATAGTTCCATCAAGTGTCAACTTCAAGACAGTGGTGGGTGGATGTTTGTCAAAAGAAATAATAAATTGGTGCTGCATCCTGTAAATCTCAAGCTCACCGCAGTAGCGCTACGGTCGACGACAACCTATCCTTTAGACAATCCCGGTTGCTCAACACCATCTCAAAATGGTGAATCCACCATCACGAATCCCCGACACCATAGCAAGTCTCTGATGAAGCGGCAGCTACTTTTTGTCTCATTTCTACTACAAGAGATGTCGAGTGATCGAGAGGATAGCGCGTTTTCCTAGCGGACCCGTGATCGCGGTTTCGATTCTGGCCGACGCCTTCGGAATTTTTCGGGCGAGAGAAATTCCTTCACACGACTTCTTTCGGAATAGAAGTAAAATCATGGTCGTGCCAAAAAATTTCAGATTTGGCTTCTATTCTCATGCGTCTCTTTCTCATTAATCTCATTGGAGCAACAAAATGTGAGATTGTGGATGATAAAATTTGCGTGCTTGGCGAGAACGTTTGTATAGCGAAACCCGTGTTGCTTCACGGATAGCGTATCGCTAACTTGTATGACGGTATCGAGTATTTCGTTAGAGAACGAAACGAGGATGGGAAAATAGAATGCGTGAACATTCCATTGCCTGACAAATCCATTTAAGTTACTCAAGTTGGTGTGTGCATGGCATAAATTGCCATGTAATGGGTCTATGTTGGCGCACTCGACTTCGGCGCCAGCATTTACATGTATTGTGTCACAAATTTGGACCAATTTCGGTGCGAACTATAGTCGATGAGAATAAAGAAATAAAGTGTCTCTCCGTTTTCTCGGGCCTGTCTCGGGCAATATATATATCTATATACAATGTGCACTATATAATTGAATATACCCGTACATGTACATATATAACTCCCGCCCAGACATAACATGTTTCAACTATATTTCTCATGATAAGACACGATCTCGAGTTTCTTTTATTGCTTCACAGTGGCGTGTTGCCATTTATGCGAGGCCAAAGATACCAGATATAGCCAAAATAATTAAACCAAGTAATTAAAAATTTAACCAAGTATTAACTAAAAATTATCTCTGAATAGAAAAAAATCAAATCAAATTTGCATATTGCCACGTACTTATGAACCAAAAAAAAAACGTTTGATGTTGGTTATTAAATTTTCATATTTACACATGTACACAAAGATTAAAAAGTATTCATGTTTCAGTGTGTTTATAAATAACGCCGTACATTTATTTATTTTTTAATTTGCAAACAGAAAAAATTAGCTGAAAATTCTGATAATATTGGATGCCTTGATAAATATTAATTTAACTAAATCAAATAAAATTAAAAAATAAATAAATTATAACGAATATACATGTAACAAAATATAATATTTTCTTTGCAGAAAGGTTTTTATTTTCTAAAAGTACTGTTACGCCCAGGGCAAATGTTGCAATTTGTTGGCCCCGACACTCACATTTTCTGGTTCTCGATCTAGCCGTTATTTCCGACTACTTTTATCATTGAGTGTTTTGGGAAGGAAGGACAAGATATTCTCGTTCTGGTTTTTTCGTTAGTTACCCGTTCGAAGGCTTTTGCCAAATCGCACAACACCACCCGCTAGGAGTTACTATCCTGAGCGCATTTAACGGAAACCACTTCACATTTGTTGAAACAACCCATATCCGATTATCACAAAATAGTGATGGTTTTTGTACGGTTATCTGTATGTGATTTTAGATGCTGTAACGCGTTAAAAAGTGAAATCTGATCCACTACAAAAACTATTGGGACCTCCGAAAAATAAATGCATTAAGTAGTGGAAGATATCCCTATAACCAGATATTTATTTTTATTTCTATGCAACAACTAGATGAACCTATTCGCCTAACCGACCACAACTTGAATAAACTTCGGAAATACCTCAGCAATTCATGTATCAACACCTTTCAAACAAACTTTTGAATTGTCATCAAATCAAGATATTTTTCTTCGGTATTTCTAAAAAAGCAGAATTCCTGTTTAAAGCAAGGTTTCGTTGCAGCAGCATCAAATCAAACGTTCAGAGTGTAAATTGTAATTTGTAATCTATAAATTATACAGAGTCGTTACACTAAGTCGACACCGAAATGATATACTTGATTGTTGCTGGTTTATTGTTGCACAAATGCACGAGCAGCAATTGGAATGCTACAAAGGGCGGACTCAGCTCGCTCGGGAAGATTGTTTACCGAATAGGTCGTGATCTCTTCACAGACACTTGCGTAATGGTTTTCAATTGTTAAGTGTATTGTAGGCTTCATTATGCAAAACAGGCAAATGTGACGTCAATATATTTGTGAGTTGGCGACTGAACAGGGCTTCGGTTAAATTAATCGGAGGACGATAACAAACACTGAGTGAATGGGAGGACTGGTTCGATAACAAAAACACGTCTAGCCTACCTTTTAACAATCGGAACAGTCCAGGAGGCCGGGGCTCGGTACAGAGTGAATATCACGTTGCGTGTGGGTTGAACATGCACCTGTTTTTAAGAGAAAAAATTATTTGAGGTTCGTTATTCCACGTAAATCGTACGACTGTTCGCCGCCCATAACTTTCATTTGTAAGTCGTCAATATTCATTACGTTTCTTTGGGCTACACACATACACAATATTTTTCATATGCCAGCGAGATCTGTTCCGGAAACGAGAGTAAATTATTTTAAATTATTTCTTAGAAATCTGTCTGGGACACTTTGCCAATTTTGCTCTACCAACTGAGCTAACAAACCGTTGGTTACAAATTTATTTTCATTATTTTCACATAACGATTCAGGAAATAAAAATAGATAGTAACATAAATGCGCATGTACGCGAATATGTCCTATATATGAGCTAGAGTACTTATACGAATAATATGTAACTGAACATCTGAATTTTATTGCATATTCCTTATGTTAAAACCAAGCATTATCATTTTGCCGTTTAGCTAATTTTATCATTCAAATGCATCATTTCACTTAGAAAAAAACTATTAAATAAGATACCTGTTGTAGGTATCTTAATTAATAGTTTTTCTTTGTCTAATAAAACTACATTTTAAAGTATTAAATGGTCCAGTTTAAAACAATCCGAGTATTATAGCCTTTAAAACATATCGTACTTCCGGAGTAACAATAAAAAATGCAATTTTTGCGAAACTGAGGAATTCATGTCAAAATTATTTGAACATGCCTTTTACCCGGTCAGAATTTTTAGTATAAGTTTACCGTTAGACGACATGGACGTCTTTGCGGAATTGTTAAGGGAACTACTGTACTCTAAACGCTTCTCCTCAACAATTGAGTTTCTTGCACTGCACGCCATTGTTCCTGTGGAGGTGCGTTATAGAGTATATCTTGTCAAAACATTCGGTAAAAAGGTTTTAGAGTGACTGAGTGAGTAAATGGTATGCAGTATTTACTCTAACAATAAATAAGATTTTAAAAAAAATAAGATCATGCTCGTATGGTCATATAAATGCATATAATAGACAAAAAGACAGCTGCAAAAATAATGCGTTGCTTGAAGTATACGAGCGTACGAGTGTATTACTTTGAAATACAGTTTCGTTTAAGAAAATACTGCATTGTCGGATGAAGAAAAATCGGTTATGTCATTGGCTGGCCCACGCACAAGACGTTTGGCGTTTGACAGTGTGAGCTTATGTGTTATATGACTTGAGAATAAAACGCAACCCACAACCTGTCAAAAAACCGAACCACATTGGCGACGAGCACGGACGCTTAGAACCTTCGGAGACCCTCGCCTATACTCAAATGGAATATCATAGGAGTGAATTTCATGCAACCTGAAATGCAACATTTTCCGAATCGCATAACTCAATTCCACATGACCTTTAATACCTCCGTCACATAATTTTTTTTACCACATCTAACAAAAATCTCTAGACAATAGAAAAATGTTGAAATACCATTTTTAAGATGCTTACAAGTACAACAAATAATTTTTGAATTTTAATTCCTAGAAAATATGAGCCGCATAAAGATTCGACGTACAGACCGATGTAAAGGTTCGTCAAGTTGATTCGGAAAAAAAACAAACATGAAAATATCAAGACGCGACACTGAAGCCACGGACCTTAAGATGATTAGAGGTCTACCTATATAGTCTGAGAGGAAACTATATAGTTATGTAAAATGCGTAACTTTTATGGCAGCTTTACCAGTTAACGACGACGCCACGACACGGAAAGACTGTTGTTGGAAGAATGGGAGGTGGATCTTCGACGAAGGCGCGCACTCCTCGAGACAAAACGAGTCGACACAACCCCTCATCGTAATCGGCAAACGAACGAGTATGCTCGTGCGGTTCTTTGCCCCAGTATCGCGCGATAGACGCGCGAAACACGTACGAGAGTGGAAAACACGTATAACTTAAGTGTACACACACACACACACACATACGAGGCGGCGACTGTTGTGGCGGTGGCACGTTCCAAAAAAGACACGTGTCCTAATTTGGAATGGGGAACTAAATTATTGCCAAACAGCTGTTTCCATTTTTCGCTGTCGCGAGTGTCACTGTCGGACCGACCCCGACACGAAGGTGTCCGATGGATTGGCGATGATTAAACGATACCGGACGCATGTATTTCGAAAAAATTCGATAGCGCCGATCGATAATTTTACATAATAATGCGCATCCTCCTGCGACCACCACCACCACTATCACCTCCAACCTTAACGGTTCCGCATAATTGAGTACCGGAAATGCTTAGAAAAAGTTACGAGTCCGGAAATGATATCGACTAGCTACAACGATTTACCGATGGTAATGACTGTTGACAACTGTATGACTTGTGCGTTCATAAACAGTGTCAATAATAATTCTTGTGCATAGGAGGGCAGGGTGGGTCTAAGGATATGAATATCGGAGCTCACTGATCGACGGTGTACCACCTGTCATGAGTGCCCACAATGTACGAGCGTATTAATGTATAATATCATGTTACGTGTGGCCATAAATTCTTCAATTAGATGCAAAGCCTACGGTGATTGACAGTAATCAATGTGACATAACTGCATGCAGAGGGGAACTAAATAACCCCGGAGCATTTGCAGCAACTCGCATATTTTTTTAATTTTTATTATCCTTCACTGTAGTCACTGCGCTACAGGTGTTTCTGTGTCCCTCTTGGTATTTAGGCACTATGGCGAGGTGCACATTTTCGCAAATCGGGGATCGAACCCGGGACCACCGAGCCACAGTTGGTCGCAATACCGATTGGGCTACGACGAGTCGACGAAAGTACGTATATCATGTGAATATCTAAACAGGAGGGTTACCTGTAACACATCTGTGTGAGTGGCTTTGAATTAGCCTATTTCACGAGTCACCCCTGCCGTGTGTGACATATCTGAGAAACAGGCAAATTGGGTCTTTGAACATTATTACGTAGCCATTGGATACGTGTCATGCGCATGCGCAAACAGCATTATACCAACGAGCTAACAAACTCAGATTAATTGCATTTTTATTAAACAAACAGAGACAGTGAGACTGGCACAAAATCCTCCGTGTGATTTTGACAATGCATACACACTGTACATGTATGCTCTTCGTATAATTTCAAGATATAAGCGCCAATTTTGATTTGGTTATGCAAACATAACCCTAATTGTGTTGTGGGAATAAGGAAGTTGCAGGACTTAGGTCAATCCAGGAGGCCCATTTTGGACTCAATCTTTCTCAGTGGAGTTTATCTTCCCCAAGCTATTATTGGCTGATTTGGTGACGTTACGGGGTAATGTGACCAAATTAGCAAATTGAAGATCGAGTCCAAAATGGATACGTCAACTAACGATAGAGGGTTGGTCCACGATCCACGATTGGTTTGTTTTTCGAATAACAGGTAATTGGTCAAGTAATACGTTTTTTTTTAATAAGACCATGTATAGTTATGGAGTTCGAATAAATGCAATTTCATGTCGGGAAACGAACCCGGATCGGTACATACTATGTAGAAGCCCGTATCAACTGATCTACGACAGGTCGTGCAATTGTCTTGGGTGAATCCAAAGCGCCACATCTACTATAGATTTAGTGTCTCGGCCACCAGGTGCGCGCGTATTGGCCACCAGGTGCGCGCGTATTGGCCACTTCGATGTGGCACGCACGCGCGAAAAGCACTCGAATGACGCCTCTCGCATTGAAAGCTGAAATCGCACGCAGTCCTAAGAATTTGTCGTTGACAGGGGCAGGTATAAAATAGTGGTCGGACAACTCAACGAAATCAGGCAGACGAGAATTGAGGCGGGTGGCGGATAGGGTAGTGAGGTCGACGTGAAAAGAGGTGGGACCCACATTTTGTATTTATTAACGACTGCGGCGCGTTCTCTTCGACCAAATATGTCCATACTTGAGAAAGTTTCTCGCCTCGTTCTGGCGCGATGGGCAACAGCTCGTCTGCAAGCCGTTCATGACCAAGAAGAACTTCACGCCTACCCCCATTTGGGGAGTTGCTCTTTTGCGGCATCCTGTAATCAACATGACACGACCTAAAAGCGCAACAACAACCATATATTTTGGCAGACAGATCCGAAATCTCAATATTTTATTCTTGCATTCTCAAGAGTAACTGGTAATGCAAGACAAATTGCATGCAAGTTTATTAAAGACATCTATTATTATTATCATCTATTAATTATAATAGTCATATGTGCACGTTATGCGTATATTCTGTTTATCGCACCACGAATTCTGGTAATCTGAATACCGTAAGAAATAAATCAATTGGGAAAAGATTCGAGTAATGATCAATTTTTTTTTTTTTTTTTTTTTATTTTTTTTTTTATTTTTTTTTTTTTTTTAATTCACTGAAGTGACTGGTCACAACAGGAAGATTCTGTACCCCTCTCAGAGCTTAGGCC
>JAQGBY010001770.1:0-27005 GCA_034698785.1 Mycogona germanica | reverse complement strand
CGCCGGGAATCGAACCCGGGACCGCCGAAACCACAGTCAGTCGCTAAACCAACTGGGCTACGACGAGTCGTACATTAATGTGATCAACCTCGCAACTACATTCAGAACTGATTAAATAGAGTTCTCCAACTAGGCAGCAGCAATCTGACCCCGTAATCTATCGATACAACAACTCTTCCATAAACACTGCAACGCACGCCGTGATGTTGATTCACCCGCAACGCACCAACAGCAACCCCTGTGGTTTTACGTCCCGCACAGCGCATCGCGCCATTGCGCGGATGTCAACCGCGAGAGCTTCCTCTTCATATCCTCCACAGACCCTATAACTAATTGGACCAGCTTTGATGAAGGTTCACCACTTTTTAAAAATGAGTTTTAAAAAGGCACCCTTAGGGCAGCAAAACGTGTGAGAAAAGAGTGGCGGATCTGTTGCTTCGTTTCTCCGTAGGTTGGGCGGAAAATTAGATTTCCAGGTGCCCAAATAGAAGTGACCAGACCGGAGGAGGATACCGACATCGGGTGCCATGAGGATCGATTGCGGTCGAAAGGATTCCATTGCCATTAAGCTTCGGCAGTTCTTTGGAATCCCGTTGAGCTGCTATCAAACCAAAATTCTTGGCATATGCAAGAAAGACCACTGCAACAGTGCCAGTGCCAGCAACAGTGCCACTGATATAAAGACAGACTGTATGACTTTTGCATCGAAAAAAGATACTTCCCATTAGATATGTACACTTTCGTGACATAAACAATCAAAACCGATTATTTGCGCTTGACCAAATACCAAATGGAGTTCAGGAATTAATACAGAGTAATCAAAAATGCCTTCATGCGACTAAAATGAAATCGAATTAGCGATGCACCCTGTTCCTGGATCCGACAAAAATCCAAACACGTAAAGCCCACACAAAGAAAAATCGAGTGTATAAACTCACGTTCAAATGTCATTTGAGCATTAGGTTTTTCTTAAGTTGGTAGGATAGTGATCTAGGACAGCCCTGGACAAAAGAGTTGGCAACACGAAAAATAAATTGCCAGCTTACCAATATTACTTGTTTCGTTCAAAGGTTAATTCTTCCCCAAGATCAACGTTGATAGAAGTACTTCGAATGCATGCGCACAAAATTTCAAAAATATATAAAAGTGAGTGGGTGGCTTTCATATTTTTATAGGAAACAAAGTAGGTAAGGCTGACGTAAATCTTTCACGACGACGAAGTTTGGCGACACGTTAATACTCTCATTATCCAGCGCCGAGCAGGATCCTTACAATTATTCCGCCATTTCTTCCAAGACAAACGGGTGCAATAAAAATAGGGTGGCGGGGGGGGGAAGGGATGTGTCTCAAACAAATCGCCGCGTAACCGAGTTTCAACAAAGGCGGATCCCCAAGTTCCGGCGCGTCGCTCCGAAGCACGATAGTGTTCAAACAAAATGTTGTTGCACACACACACACGCGAACCTCGATGCCCCCCCCCTACGAAAAATATCACCGATCATGACTCTTAAGATATTTCGTAACGGGAGTGGATGAGTGAGGGGAGCGTTAGGGGGAAGGACTAAGGAGGAGGGGGATGGTACGGTGACACGCACTCACGATTCGAGCATGGCAGGCAGCAGCACAGCCCCGGGGAATTCATAGAGTCTTTCTGCTCGGAAGAGCACACACTGCCGATCCTGGAACGATCCACCATCCCATCATACCCATACATTGCTGCACACGCGACAGCGACGTTTTCTAATCTTCCTTAAAACTCTAATCTAGGAAAACATTTATCAAACCTTTCTTCTTTATCGCTCAAAAAATGTATGGCAAACTATACGAGATCAAAGCTTAACACTGCTATCCATCTTCCCGCAAAGCGGGCATCCCGCCCGCTATTTTATCTTCCAGAGATCCTTCGTGGCCCCGGATCTGATGATCCGTAAATTTTCACGAAAATTCTAGTAACATAAGAAAGTTCTTCGGACGATGTTATTTTTCAGAAAAATCAAGCTTTTCTTGAACTATTTATTAAGGAGAGATTCATCATCAGCATTTCCGCCCAAAATCCCCATTTGTGACATGATAATATTGCCTCGCCTAGGTCTGGCTGGAATGTAAAAATACGATCAGGTGGCATCAGGAGGATTGGGTTCACTTTGTAAGTTGCAGCAGTGCGTGCTTCTGGGACGAAAGGAGGCGATGTGCAAAGGAGATATTATTTTGGGTTTCAACGTCAAATCAACTGCCAGGATTATTTGTGGCGCCGCAGAAACATCCCATTTATTTTATCAACTGAACCACCGAATACTGACGGCAAATAACGTGAACGGGACTCAACCCTACATCAGTTATTCGATAGCTTCGCCAACCTGAACATTGGAATTCTACACAGGTGAATGAGAATCAAGGTGCCCCAAATGCCAAACCAATTGATTACATCAGGCTAGAACGCTGCAAGTTTACAAATAGCTCACCGAGTCGGAAACTTTTAGCATTTAAAAAAATCAAGATCCCAGGTGTATTCAGTGATTTGTGATCACAATTAGAAACCCCCCTCGATATATTGAATACCAAACTAAGAAGAATCACATGCCGAAAAGAATATTTAAGTGTCACTTCTCGAAGCAATAATGGAATAAAAATTAATTTTACGGACGTGAATCAAGGATTGAATAAAAATTAATTTTTACAAAAAATGTACTAGCATAATAAATACTCGTATTAAAAGGCAAAAGTTCGAAACTATAGAAAATTGAGAATCAAAGGCTCATTGTGTTTCCCGAGAACGATAAAAATAAAATGTGTGTTCCAAGAAAACGCTAATAACCTAAAAATCGAAACAATAAACATGGTTCATAGAAACCGGCAAAAATAACCGCAAACGAATAGCCACGATTATCGTGCAACATAAAATAAATATTTTTACAACCCCTATATTCTCGTAGTTTGGAACTGTTACAGATGCTGGCGCAAAAGCCTTAAGTGTTCGAACGTCTCTTGGCAGTGACAGAATCATTGTCGCGACCGAATACATATTCTCCTACACGCACCACTCACGAGCATCCAAATAAATGGTAGCAGTTTTGCTGAAGTCCGTACAAAGAGAGAAGCGCCAACAGCAAAAACGAGACGGGATAAAAATGAATTTCTATTCGGGGCGACGAAAATGGTAATGGAGATGAAAAAAAAACCACGGCGCATAAATAGACGCCCAAACTGCGATGTGTACACTCAAATCTTTTTCTTTTGGAAACAAGAGGGGGATACAGAATAATAAAATAAAATAAAAACCAACAGACGTAGTTAAGCATAACTCAATATCATGCTGGGTGCAGACGGGAAGGACGTCTGACCACGTGACCACGCTAAACGCGAAAGGGGATGGGGTTCCTCGCAGTCCCCCCAGGACACTAAGAATTCTCTTTTCAGAATCGACATGCGAGATCAGAGGTAAGCATTTGGTCCTCTCCGAGCTTGGATCGAGCGCAAAATAGCCATTTTCTCTTCAGCCAAATTTTCAACTTTAACCAAGACTTTGGTAGTTTCTCCATAAAACAATCCCAATTACGTTGTCTTATATTTCTACATGAATGGGCAACGCGAATATTGTTAGCCTGTAAAAAAGCATTCAAAAATCAAAATTCCCCATTCAAATCGATCTCCGACAAAGTAGCGTCAAGTACATGGAGTACTCAGAATTAGCGCAGTTTAGCGGCTGCTTTCTATCTTCGTAACAAGATTCGAATATAAAGTTACTTTAAAGTAGCATTTGCATGCGAAACGGTCACTTATACGTTAATAAAATTTTATACATGTAAGTATGTATGTGTTCAATTTCATAATTAGTCAGTCTTCCAAGAAAACATGTATTTGCTTTTGAGTAGTTACACTTGTTTTCTCTATTTACACTTGAAATGAAAAATGAAATTAACTATGGTTATTTACGTACAATTTATTGGTCTCGTTCGCAATTCTTCTGAGTAGCAGCTTGAATTTGCGCACGCGTTCCGTGTTTCTTTTTTTATTCTTAAAAGCCACCATGTTTCTCAGTTATGGCCGTTCAGGGATGGGGCCGTCGTGTGGACGAGAAAAACGCGTTTAGATTTCAATCAGTTTGAGAAATACAAGAAAAATAGTTTGTCTAGACAGATGGTCGGTCCTTTAGCTTGACTGTGCGCGAGGATCAGAAATATCGGTAAGACGAAATTGAATCGTTTCAAAGGCAGGGGAAAAAAATGCGCTGTCAAACTTGCGTGAAAATACAATTTTCCGAAACAAAATGAATTTGTGGCGAGAAATTTAGAGCGAACTCAGTGGAACCGAAAAACGATCACAATAGCTCAGTTCAATGATAGAGGCGGTCAGAAATTCTGTACTAAATATTCTTATTTCACACTCTCCTGAGACCTCAGACCTTTTAATGAACATTCTTTGAATATTCTAAAGAACTGTGTGCCCAAAAATAAGAAGACATAACGAATAAAAGTCTTTCGAGCGAATTTACTGAGTAACTCCTTTTCTGAGGAATACTTTTTCTAAGGATCCCCTCAAGTGTTCATACCGTTCTGTGTGGTTCCCGTTTCAATGTATTACGGAACCCAGCAAAACTTGTCAATGACAAATTCGTTTCGACTTTCATATTGGGACCTTGTGGTGTCACTCGTAGCAGAGCAAATAACAAGACCGTGCCCAATAAAAGCCGAGCGCAATATTCGGTACACGACGAGTGACGAAAACCAATATGACTTTCGCCAACAATGATGTGGCGCATCTACGGGAGGTCTCCGTTGTATACAGTATACCGAAAACAAGCCGACGGGAGAGAGCAAAAATCTCAGAAGATCTAGATACTCTTTTTAGAGTTTGTTGCGAATCGTGATAAATTAGGCGGCGAATGGGAGGAATGGGGGAGGGGCGGAGATGGGAACCCGACTGAGGCAGATGTTCCGAAATCTCCTTTCCAACAGACTAAGACATACACGTATACATGCATGAACGAAATGTACAGCATGCTCCTGAGCTCCCCCACGCTTCATAAGATTAAATTAGTATATTTACCAATTTTTTAGGACGTTTCCAAAAATGCACAATGAATCTTTAAGATTAAAAATGCCTGTTCAGGAGCTTTACCGTTGATTGCTCATCTTATAACCCCCAGGGTGAGATCGAACTAGAAATTTTGCCCAACCTAGGCTGCCTAGGAAAGGAACGGGTCATTATTTTACTTCTATTCAATTAGCGGAACTAAAGATCAAACAGTGTTTCAAATGAAGCTTAAAGACTTCCGTTATCATCGCGGAGCAAAAGATGCCAACCCAATATTCAGAACCGGAAGTTCTTTTGCAACCGACTCAGATTGTAAGATTATTTTAAGTACTGGGTAATCCATCGCACACTTCTGTGTTATATTACTAGCGTGTACATCAATAAATGTCGTATCCCAGTCTGTGTTGCGACTAACTGTGGCTCGGCGGTCCCGGGTTCGATTCCCGGCGCGGGCTCTCGATAATTTCGATCAGGGGGTACTGATGAATATGTGCCCCTCGCATAGCGTCTAAGCACCAAGAGGAATAGCGATGGGAAATAAATAATATTAAAAAAATACTACGAGATTAATCATTCTTCCAGCAAATGCAAATCAAAAGATAGATACGAGTAATTTCTGTTGTGAAAGAGGGTCTCAGAACGACGAATAGAAAACGCCAAAAATATGGGGGAACTTGTAGCGATATCGTTTGCAGATGAAATTTCGTCCACATTCCATTCGCTTAAGAAGCGCGCTCTCGCAGACAGTAAATCCCGTTGCTCCGCATGTTTACGACTCGCCCAGAAAACCGCTGCATAATAGCAATATCAGCAACTTTAGATATTTTTACGCGAGATTCTATTTTTTTTCATTTTTTATCCGCCCCATATTTTTAGGCCGCCGCCTGCCGCGAGTCTACGATTCAACATATTTGGCACGTACACCAACAAAACCACAAGCAAAAAAGAAATTCGCTTCGCCAAATTGGAATTTTCATCGTGTTCACATTCCATTAAGCATTACAATAAATTTAATTAAAATTTGTATAATTTTTCAATGACGCAGAAAAGAGGAACAACAACTAAAAAAGGGTGTTAAACGGTGCGGGTTGCAATTATTTCTAATTGGAACCAGAGGCGGCGCGATTAATAGTGAACCGCCACCAAACTGAAGTCATAATTCTCAGTGAAAAACAATCCATGCATAGTGTATAGTGGTGGGAGGACGACGCATAACTAATACCATACACTAGACTAAAAAAAATAAGACCAGACTTTAAAAACAGGACATACATATGATAATTCCCCATCTTACATGTAATTGAAATACTGATACTGCAGGTAATTTGCAACGTTGATTTTAAATATCTCAAAAAATATATAAGGGCTTGGCCTTTTCTTTCTATTTTCTTCCTTCCGGCGGCACTTGGGACTCCAAGCGACTCAGCAAATTCCATCGCAGTACTTTAGAAATAGTTGTAAACTTTTATAAATGAGACCTCGGAATTGAAAACTGACAAGCTCGGTGATGAAATAGGACACCGTCGAAGGCTAAGATACAAACTCCTGACTGCATTTTGTGAATGTCTGAGCCCAAGTATACCTGCACCTACGACCATGAGGTAGGAAGGAAGGTGGTCAACGTCTCCATGGCAACAGAAACTGCAAAGACCTTTTAAAACAAAACGAAAATTGCCCCCCGCCGTGGATCGCGCGCTCGTTTCTCTCGAAAATGCGACTGGTTTCCAATTACCTCTCTGCTCGACGCGACGGCGTCCATTTTTAACTTTTATTCGCCTATCATCGATGGCACTAAAGAGTCGCCTAGTCGACCGGCAGCCAATCACGACGCGCCGTGCCGAGATTCGAAACATAAAATGGAATATCGGTTCGACGACGTCGACATGTTAACGTGCAGTCCGCCTGAGACCGAGTGAGAGCGCGGAAAATATCTCGTCGATTGGTCGGCACTTTCGTCTTCGTTCTGCGGCATGACTTATACGTCCCAAAGCGTACTCGGAGTTATGGGACATGGCGGGTGAATCAGATATGTTTAATCAATTCGTGCTTGAAATTCTCAAACCGGTAAAAAAAAAGATATTTCTCATACACAAGGAAAGCCTTTACAAGAATGACATTCTCGACAAAATTGCCAGACAATTTTAAAGGAGATATTTACATGCGTACAATATCAAATTCCAATTCATTAAAAAATGACAAGACATCACCGATATTAAAATATAGATGAAACTGCTTGTCGAAAAACAAAGATTTTCGAACAATTATAAAATTTTTTTTTTTCGAAAGTAGCCTCTAAAGTCATTTAGACAATTTAGTAGGTCTACAGGCTGTTAAGAGAGGGTCTTAGGAGGTTATGTGAAGCTGCTGGACGCCATTTCAGTATTTCGAACTGATGGCAAAGTCGATCGTTCGCCATCATCTCTCCAAAATACAGATGGGACAGAGCACAACCGGATACTCTTACTTTTCGGAAACCGGTTCCAGAAGAGCGAGTGCGCGCAGCCAGACTCTAAATTGCACGCAACGAGGATTGATGTCGAATAGCTTCGCCCCAAACTGACAACGCATCAGCCTGAACAGATGCAATTCGTGACGATTTCAAAAGTCGGGAGTTGACAATGTTTGACAATCAGAATGACGAAAAATCCTGTAAAAGCGTTGCTCAAACTATAGCTCCTTTGGTGAGATTGGCACATGCACATGTAAAACAGGGAATAACTTCTTTTGGTCAAACAGCATTCGTAATCTCTTAAAAAAAGATCACATTATATTGTATTGGATTGTACATGGAATTAGACTCTTATCCAATAGAAAACCCCATTTTATCTGGATTACTCAGATGTAACCAACATATTTTATCGAAAGGATTACACATACTATAATCTAAAAATATGTGGAATACTCGCGTGCCAATTTTTCTATTTAACGGAGATATTCACCGTGGCAAATTTCTGCAGAGTGATGCGCTAGGCATCACCATTTGATAGCTCTGCAAGACGACCATATGTATATTTGCAACTAATATTTCATACAAAGCAGTCTGACCCACGTTTACGCGGAATCGTTCGCAATGATCGAAGAAAATTGTCTGGTTGAACAATGTGGTTTCCAAGAAAGATATATTTAGTAGCGAGAGACAACGCGGATATGAGAAAAACTGGGCGTCTTTAGATGGATTTAAGAAAACGACACACGCGACATTAAATTACGATACAGGAAAGTTCGCCTGAATAAATAACGCGCCCAGTAGTAGCATGTTCGCAGTTGTCCTCGCCATAGGGACATAAAGCAAAGGGGCCTACTGTGCTCGGACATTTCAACAAAGGCGGCGTCGAAAATAAGATAGATGAAAAGCCAGTTAACAATGGCAGCGCTTCGTCAAACAAACGACGCGCCGCCAATTCGCTAAGGGAACGTAAATGTACACTGCAAAAACGAAGCGTCTTAAATCAAACCACCTCCGGTGACCATTCCCAACTCAATTTTAAGACTTCTTCTGGTGTCAGGTCAGTGCTACTAAGGAGAAATAGTCTTAGTATAATAATAATAAAAATATTATTAACCGAATAAAAATGGCGTAGTACAAACAACTGGAGCGAGTTGGCCATTCTAAATTATGACAGGGGTATTTTGGATCCATCGTCAGAAGAAAACATAATAAAAGAAACTAGAAAGCTAGGACAGAACTTCTGCTAAATTTTCAGTCGCCTCGGTTGAAAGTGCAGACAGTATTACGTGGCTCTAACTGAGCGCAGTTTCCAACAAAAACTCCAAAAGATTACATAACCGTGGGAAGCGAGGAACACAGAATAACACATGGTTCTTGTTGAATTGGGGTTTAAAGTGACTCTGGAATACTCGAAATGTCATTGCACGACTCAAGGAAGAAAAAAAAAGTTATAGCCAAGAAATTTCGGATGTTCTACAGTTGAACTGATCATTTCATCCATGTAATTGGGGGACCCGCGAGGACACCAAGATCATTATAATAGCGTTTCGTGAACCCAAAAATTCTTTCTTTTTTGTAGCTTGTTCTATAGCGCTGCAGCAATCGCGTTAGAGACGGCAGAATAAATCTGTAGGATCGCCGACTTCAGATGTTACAAAACTCTATATAAAATAACCTCAGCTCTCAAACCGCGCTCAAGTTGCTGGACAGAACTTCAAAATTCAATTTCATCAAAGCTCCGACCAAGGAAACGTAACGGCTAGACAAAGGAAGGAATTTTTCAGTTACCTCGGGAAAAATATAGAATATGCCAGTATTGTCCAGGCCATGAAGTTGTAGACTCGTCTTATAACTTGAATAGTCTAGACCTTTTATATCTTTGAACAGAATAGCCCGACCAATCTGACAATCCTCTCGACCTTAACTGTGTCCGACGCTGGCCAAGCGAGCCTTCACAAATTCAATTTCGGCGAGACTTAAAATATTATGACAAGGCCAGTCAACAACTATCGGAGACACGGGAGAAAAAAATCACAACCAGATGTCGCCTCAACCCGCCTGTCACGATTGATCAGACGCGATCGGGCACACAGATAATCGAGCCAATCGGAACCAATGTCTTCATTGCTCTGCAGCGAACAAAGATTGGGAACTCTGGTGGATGGAGCAAACATATTTGGCACACCAAAGCGCATCACCGTATTTGTAATTTGTTTTGTTTAAGATGAATAAAACAACACTAAAGCCTCCGCGAAACTATAATACAAGTTTATGAGGGATTTTTGTTAGGACGTCTTCATTCGGCCTGTCCCGAATTCACCATTTAATAATACAAGTTGTAAAATTATATTAATTAAATTTGAACTAATTGTGTTTCTGTTTCTATCTCTTTACCCAAAAACCGTATGCAATTGCCATCTTGCGTATACGATAAACCCGGTTAATTTGGGTTTTAAGACTCTTTAAAATAGATATGCAATAGAGCTAAAAAAATAAGGTACTACTTATATCTTGTTTTACTTAAAAGTAAAACTTTCAGCAAGCCTAACTTGGGTTGGTAGTGGTTAGGTGTATTATTATTAGGTTGATAACTTCGCTAAAATATTCCTAATATCATGTTTCATTATCCAAGGTGCAAGGTAGGTAGATGCTAAAATACGGGTGCATAACAAATACAAATAAGATGGTATCCGAGCCATCATAAGAGTATCATTTATTTGATTTGTGATTTCAAGCAGCAGCCAATGGCAAAGCCCGGAACAATCAGGGATCCACGTGATGATTGGACGAACGATCTATCCATCTCCGCAACCCCACCCCCTATAGCATCGACATACGCTTCATCGAGGATTTCATTTGGGAGCTTTGATTCACTCGGGTGCCGATCGTCTCTCTTCCAAGTGAGCATTCACCGCCGCCAAGAGAGAGAGAGACTAGGTAAAAAATCCTAACGCGAACACAGGAGACGGGCCGTAAAGAAAATTTAAACGACGTGATAGGATAAAGGGAAAATCTGTAAAGTGAGTTTGAATGGCGTGAAAATTGTCCTCGACTAAGCCGCGACATAGATAAGGCGAGCGAGTTCAATAAACCATGTCAACAAAACGCACTGTACGAAAATCCCCTTAAAAGGGAAAGGGGATAATTGAAAATTGGTTGAAATATCGCGCAAACCTATCTTCGATGTAGATTTACATAAATTCGACAGAAACGAAAAAAAATATACTAATGCTACAAAATAAAGTATGCGTTCCCTGTCAGGCGATACGACAGACCACCAATGGCATAAAGCATAGCCATGGAAATTACAATGGCTGTAGTCCCGAAAATTTTAAGCGCAGCTTATTTCAAGCCCATATATTGTTGTATGAGCCAGCCAGCATGAGCATGACTATGTCTATGGATGCCGGGTGAAATGACCATCAGGTGCAAGGAAAAGATTAAATAGTAAAAATACAGACAAGCGTCGTCATCTAACCGTATTTGGAGGTGGGCTAAGAGGCGATAATTTGAATGTTAACCACAGTTGAACCACTTTAGGTGGTCAACCGAAATTGAATTTTCAACATCTAGCTTGATCCGACTGCGTCATTCAGCGCACAATCCCGAGTCGGTGATCGAAAATGAACACTGCAACGCGTGTAATCGATATTTTATTTAAATGTCGTTGTTTATTGGTTAGAGGAATCGTTTAGACGTCTAGACCAATTTGAAACGTCGTCGAACAATGACAAACCCGAACTACTCAGCTCTATTCAAACCCGGCGCATAAGACGACGCGGTGACATTTTCTTAACCCGAGACGGAAGCAGCTGCACAATTCGATTTCATATAGACCGTAACAGCCGTCCGGAACACAAACGATACGGACCGAACGCTTCATTGACGTCAGTTAAGATGTAGAGAGGCGGGAAAAGCAAATATTTGTTGACGCCGTTCAGTCGCGTGTCTCAATCGCGGAATTTATTTGACTGCGAAGTCGTACGGCCCCCGTCTGCAATAAATGCACACAAACACACACACACGAAATTAAAAACCAAATCTACCGAGGATGGATAGCCCATAAAACCAAAGCTACGGAACCAGCGACAACCCACAAAAAATGTATACTATCTTAGCCAAGCATTAGCGAATGTCAAACTGGTTCAGAGATAGAAAACGAAAATCGTCAAGCATATTTATTTGGTTGATGAGAAAATCAGATTAATTTGCATTTACACTGCTAAAAGTCACATCTAAATTTAATCGTTTACAAATTTACACGAAATTCAAGGGGCATCTAAAAACGCTAACAATTAATGTTATTATTTTTTAACATTCTATGGATTTTATCCGAGCTTTGAAAGCCAGTTTCAAAAATTTTGCGCTAAGCGCGATTTCGTTAAATTAAATTTATATTTTCCCCGCTTTTCTATTGCTATTCCGCGGATCTTTCTGTTATAAATTCTCACTAATTGATAATGTTCCTGCAGCATAAAATGATCACTCGTAATTTACTTCACGCAAAAACTATAATAGTTTGAAGGCAGGTTTCAAAATTTGTGCGCTTCGCGCAATTTCACTCTCATCAAGTACAAAAAATTATAATCACTTTTAGCGCATCAAGTGAATCCACAAGTTACAAATAAATATTTGTATTTAAGGAATTATAAAAATTGCGCCTCGACCACCTTTTACCTTAGATAAAAAAAATTATAGGATGGCTCGTTCAGAGTAGATTTTCTTTCAACAAAATGTGCAAGTCAAAAACCAAACACCAAGTGGCGACAACAATCAAAACCAAAGGTCAGGGCAGGGTAGTAGACAACACAAAAACAGACGTTGTTGACCTCTGGTAGTGACTGGTGCCACCAGCTCACATAATTTTAGTACTGTGGTACTTCGAATTTTGGTACAAATTTTTAGCTTAACCCTCTTTAACCGGCTCATCTCTGGCTGAAAGCCCTGCACAAAATATTAGGATAAGAAGATGCATGCTATCTAGGTACAGTTTCGGAACAGCAAACTAACAAAAGTCTTGGCAGAAAGACTTTTTAAGCAAACATGATAGTGAAAAGGGGAAAAAATATATATTCATAAAAAGTACGGCGGCGGTCGCACGCCAGCCGCAAGATAAGCGACGACGACGACGGCGGTGGCAAAGAAATCGGGATAAAAGTTTTTGGACGACGCGACCGACCAAACATTTGCATAAAGAAGCTAGCTCTCGGCACACATACATGTACAGTATATATACAGTAGAGAACACGAAATGCGATCGGCAACAGTATCGCTTTGCTTTGCCGCTACGTGCTCGGAAATTCGGATGCCGATTTCCGAGTTTTAAAAAATAAACCCGAACGACATCGGCTTTAGGCGCCGAAGAACCCCCACAATGGCGCGGCGCCTAGACCGTGCAGAACAGGTTCGCAAAAAAACGCGTCGCCTAGCGACGGAAAATTATTGCGCATGTCCGCTGAAGCAACCGTACGAATTATTGAAAAGAAAATCAAATGGGACAAAATGATCTAGCTAAACAAATGAGAAAATTAAAAATATATAGCGATAATCATTTTCAATGGATCCGCATGATACATCGATAATTCAAGTTAATTTAACCCGGTTCGTACTTCATATCAAATGATTTGCGAATGTCGTTTTACACAAATGACTAATCCCTGGGAATTAGGCGCCAACCAGTGAAAAAGAGCAACGCCCACAGAACATACCTTGATTGGTATGTCCTCCGACCGCTTCTTTTAGTTTAGAATCTGTAATGTGGATGTTTCGAATCACTGCCGATTTGACGAGCGCGAGAGATGCGCACGATCTCAATGCATAGCTACGGTGACAAGGAGTACAAAAAAATCGAATGCCAAATTCGACTTGGGAACATAATCGAATTCGAACCGCGCATGCACAAGAAGAGCGAACCGGAAATGCCGCGAATTTCAGCATTCAGCCGTCGCCTTCCGAAAGCACAGACCCGAGAAGAAAAACATCGGAAACTGGTGGAAAGTGAAGCAGTTATGGGGGGGGGACGACAGTTGAACTAGAAAGGAGGGAGAACTCACGGGTGACATACGCTGTCACCAATTGCATGCATAGGATTTTTTTTTAGGTGGGAAGGAAAAAGATCCGTTGAATGATCGACATAGGGAAAACGATCCTTCTGAGACACGGAAACTATGTTTGCGAAACTGGGCCAAACGTTGCGGATAGATGTGCTCGATTTTTCGGCATGTCTGAAGGCCGTCAAATCGGGCTTCTCAGCATAGAATGAACAATGCATTTCCACAAAGTGTCCATTGGCTGTCGTAATTTCTCTATTCAATAAATTGCATCATAGCTGGTGGTATCATAACGTTTGGGGGACATCTGATTTCAACGATCGTTTTCGAGTGACTATTTTGTACTAGTCGCTTTCAGACTTGTGAGCTCCCATTGACTGAATTGACTAAAGAAAACGGCATTCCATTTTTCTTATCACCCAGAGGGAGAATGCTACCATCTTGGGATAATTCCGGAAGCAAATGGATATACATTTCAAAAGAATAAAAAAAATAACATATTCTCAATGTCTAGCCATCTAAACTTGAAATCTCTGGAACATATTTTTGAAATGGAGGAGCCGAAACCCTCAGGAAAATTTGCAAATGAATAGGCATAACCTAACATACTTTCAAAAGAACGCGTATTCGTAACAAATTTCGATTTCATATCATGCAATGTATATTGGACTCAGGATGTGTATCCATCACCACCAACAGATTCAAATTCATCAAACCAAAATCAGTGTCAGTGAAGAAAATGTCAGTAAGAAAAATTCGTATGGCAATTTGGTCGCAAAGTCAATTAAAATGAGACTTCTTGTGATCGATGATACACAAAAAAAAAACAAGAAAAAAAACGTCAAACTATTAGAACAGAGCATTGAAAAAATTGCGAAATGTTTCTTAAATGGTAACGTTAACAAATAAAAAAATCACTCGCAGCGCAACCCCAGTCAAAACACTGATAAAGCATTGCGGACTGTCGTCTTATCAACCTGCAACTACTTTTTATCAGCTTTGAAATACGGTTCACTTTGTCAAGACAATTTAAAGAAGCCGAAATCGGGGCAAATGTTTTTCAAAGGAAAAGAAGAAATACAATTGCAAAAGGGAGATTTGAGATAACAGGCTGATTACACGACCAAAGCCACTCGTTGACTTTGAGCGAACTCGATCTCGCAAACGCGCCCTATTCTCTCGAAACAAAAGAACACATTTCATTAACGGATAGATCATCGGAGCGAATGGAACTCACCATCGCCAAGATCTCAAATATCGACACAATACACTACCCGACAAGATCTAATCGATAATAGCACTACCGCAACACATTCGATTGTGAATATAAACAGAAGCCCCGACAAAAGCTGGCGCTCTACGAAGGACGCATCACTAAATTATTTGCACAGGGATTATAACAGATATATACTGCGCATGTGTTCCGTATCAAAAATGCAATCCAATCTGACCTCGATTCTTATCAGGACTTGGTCTTAGGACGACAAAAGCGTGCACGACGGATAAAGGAAAAAGGTCAACGGATAAAGTTTTAAAAGCATACGCTTCTGTGCAACAACGTCAACGTCGATGGGAGTTACAAAAATCGGACGTCGTCGGTATATTGGGGGCTGGGCGCCCGGCATACGTCGCTAACAGCACTCGGTCCGTCCCGTGTAACGATCTATTCCAGGAAATAATTACCGAGTCGGCGGGCCAATGGGCGGCGAGCAACGGCCACCAAATGACTTCATTGCCAGTCACGGTTCCGGGTTATGATGACCGTGTTTACATACTCAAAAGCGATCGTAAAACACAAAACCGAGCCCGACGGGCGAATATCAAACAGGATAGATAGATCCTGTTGAGACCCTATCCCATTCCCATTTCTGAACTAGGCACTAATCCCCACATCACAGACTATAAACGGACGTCTCCTTACACAAATTGGGCTTCAGCTAAAATTATCCGGAAATCGGAGAAGATTTGCGGCAGATGTTAATGAGGTGATTGAACCAATGTGCTTTCACGACCACAATAAGAAAATCGTCGGGATTATTCTTCATTTTTCTTATTTATTTTCTTTGAAAGTTATATTTTAGAATAACGCAGTTGCTGGATGGACTCCAGACGTGGTGGGCCTGTTAACATCAGCATTTTAGCAGCGGAATTGACTATTATTTTTTTTACATTACACAAGTCTCACTTCCGTGTCAAGTTTTGTCTTAACGTTAGATATCAATAATGTATAATGCGGTGACTAAGAAATTGATCATTTGACAGGGGACGACAGTTCGGCCACCACTAGTAGCATTTCGGCAAATCCCAAATTCACCGCTGACAATCCATGTCTGTGAATCCATGTCTGTGACGCCGGTGTCTCAAGAGGATCCACGAAATCCAACTGAACAACTGAAGCGACGCGCACGTCTACAGAACATCGCACACGTATACACCCCCAACTTAGACAGGAAGGCGGGAACTTGGATCGCCGGTGGTTCGACGTGAACCCACCCCCTCATCAAATTATTTAATTGGTCGTGAAACTGGCAAGCGCGTTTCCTTCGCGTAGAAGCTTTTATTCGGATAGTGAAACTAACACGCGCATATAGGCCTACCTAATGTATGGCACGTAGATAAGCCGACAGTTGGAAAGAATGGATACAGTTTAACGAGAAAATCTAATTAATAATTAGCAGATGTAATTTTTAGGGATTGAATCAGCCCGTTAGATCCAACATTGAAGATAAAGAACATTTAAACTCTACGTTCGCATGCTAGCCATGATTCGTTTGATAAAATAGTAGATTTTTAAAGCACAAGGATTAAATCTTCAGCCAACTCTTTCCCATCAGAAAATGGAGATATATATATATACAACGAACTCGTTACAGACAATTACAAATAATAATAAAAAAAGCATGAGTTTATTATCCCAAAAAGAATATGGAAACAAATTTCGTATCATAACACAAAGGATAATTGCAATTCCATTCTAGGCTTGAGAATCGCACAAAAACTCGTCTTTTGGGTGCAATCACAGAGTATGAAATTACTATTTGGTCAATAGAGTAGGCCGTGACATGAGCAATGCATCCCGAGTCTAAGGAACTTTATATCCTCATTACTCGACTCTTCTATCAATAAAATAATAAGTATGATATTTTTTGAACGCTGGACACAGACGCGGAAAAAACGGTAAACAAGTACTAAAATAAGGTTAGTGTAAAAAACATTTATGTACTTCACATATTACAGAAGAACTACAGAAATTAAAATTAATTAACGAACTGGAGAAAACCCTCTGTACTAGAATTACGGGTTACAAAAATCGTCAGAGGTGTTGTTGACAAAAATCAATAAAAGTAGAACACGTAGAATTTTTTGACTGCATTGTTTTGGCGAAACAATCAGAAGAAAACCCTGAGCATGCTTTCGAAGTGACCGCTGTCAAGGGCAGTCGCACGATGCAGTGGTGTTCTCTTACATGGATGATGTTTTTACTAGTATATCCATGTAGGGGTCGTTTATCGATGTGGCGTCCTAGGAACGAAGTAAGACTCCGCCAAGAGTCTGCTGTAATATTGCGGTTCTTTGTATACCAGATTTGCTCCATTCCAATTCGGGAAGTGGCCGTTTTTCCGTGTTTGTGTCCAGCATTAAAAAAATATCATACTCGTATATCCTCAACGGCTTCACCACCTTTCAACCTGCTAGAACAAAATAACAGCCTATTTTGGACGAAACGGCCTATGACAAAAATGACACCGAAGTCAGCTGTAGTGCGGATGCCTGCCACTCGGGTCGCTTTATGTCCTACGTTCAGCCAAACATTGAATAGGAGAACATTCCAGCTTGTCTCGATAGCAGGTTAACTATTTAATTAAAACAGCGATCGCACATAGACTCCCCCCCTCCTACAGCGAGAAGTTGGGCAACAATTTCCTACCAAAAAACAGATTACTCGGAATATAACACCCCGTGTGCTCGGCTACTAGCATTCCAGTCACGTACGTAAAAATCACTGAAAGCTCAACGCCCCCCGCCGCGTCTCGCTCCCATATAATCACAACGACCTACGCATGCGAACGCACAAGGTATAACACAAACGATTTGTTAATCACCCGCGAATAAGACCTTAATTCTCCGTACTCAGTCACGAAATTTGCTAATATTTTATGTAAAACTACCGCCGCATATTATATACATAAAAGCTAAGAAAACCGGATAAGAAATTAAGGACCTACCCCAGCCGAGATACGACGACGGAAAAATTTCGTGATCCGAGACCGACCCCCCTGACAATCTAACCAACATTCTGACTGACCCCCCGCCCCCATTTGATTTTGATCCGATTCAGTGGTGACGTTATCACTGCTGAATTCCAATGAGCTACCTCAGAGACGCCTGCACGAAAACGGTGACGACGTATTGGCATCCAGATTTTGGAACCAGGAGGTACCAGGAGTATCTGCGCTATATACTTTTAGAGAACGACTTGCACTTTTGACTGGTGAGTTACCGTTGTCTGGAAGCACGTGTGTGTGTGTGTATTTATCAACGCACGTCGCAGAAGAGGTTGGCCAAAGGCCGGTTAGCGCTAAAAGCGCCCGGCGCTCACACACACATAACACAAATGGTCGCCAACGATGATAGTATGTATAATAATAATAATTCGAGTAATTGCCGTGGATTAAATGGCAGTTGCGATTGCGAGCGAGGTGAACTCTGGTAACAGTCCTGCCAGCGCTCTTTTTCGCAAATTGACGTTCGTTAAAGGGGGCCTGCTGGCAAAACTTGACGCAGTCGCTAATCGCTTTTTCAAGGCGAGTTCATCCGTAGTCCTCCGTGTACCGTACAAGTGATATGCGTACATTGAAATAAGACGTTATGTAAAGCTGAACTTAATCTTAATTTGAACGTGCGCAGAATCGAATAATTTCAAATGAATTTCAAAAATAAATAAAACCCTAACTGATCATTACCATATTTTTCTGTTTTAAAAACGTTACTAACTCAAATCAAAATTAATACAAATTTAATGGAAAATCAATAAAAGTTTTGCTCAATATTAACAACATGCTCAATTATTAATAACACTTTCCGGACTACCACGAAAAAAATAAAAACAAATAGTCAAATAATGCGCAATGAAACCACAAATAAACTGCAGTAAAGAAATCAAACAATATTAAAATTTGGTGAACAAAAATATTTAACGTAATGCAGGTCATCAAAAGACCAACGTTAACAGAAATGTATTCGTTGCCCCCTTAAAAGGAAATTCACAAATCCAGCACAACTTTGAAGTATTGTGTGATTGCCTTCGCACGGGGCAGCAAAACGCCAAGACCTACTCATAGCTTATTAGTGTCGCAAACGATAAAGCGGCTGCCAATCTATTCATGAAGTGAGCATGATCACAAACATCTTCAGATATATGCGAACGTATCTTTTTCTCGCGCGGTGTTCGCCGAAAGACAACCGATGAGCAGCTCTGACGAATCTCATCAAGTAACGAATAAAAATTGATAGAATTTTTTTCTCTCGTTATTTTACTTTACTACTTCCGATGACGTAAATTGCCGCGCCCTCGATGATGGAGGGCGATCGTGGCAGAGGGACTCCTGCAAACAGAGCCCTATATATCCGCATAAAACAGGCTTAACTCTGTTTATGGCAAGCAAGGCGTGAAACTACAGGCTACTTAACACGCCAGAATGCAGACGTAAAAAAAGAGAAAACTCAGTCAAGGCTTCACGAGCACTGGAGTCGTTTGAAAGCAGCTCATCCCGGGAACCGGTAGCAAATGCATTCAGGAAATAATGGCCCGTGCAGTTCATGACGGCGCAGCGAAGCTTCATTCTCCCCCCTCCCCCCCCCTACCTTTTTACATGGCCGGAACCAACAAACAGTGAAGAAATTTATATTCGATTCTTCGGCAGACCCAGACCCACATTACAACTTCACCCACTCACCATCCAGAGCTACTTAAGACATCCCTTCACCTTGTACGCACGAAGTAACGGAACGCCCGGATCAGATTCTTGCAACCCGTTTCCAACACACGAGCCACATGACGTGGCTCCACGGAACGGACCCGAATAGGCGTTCGCGCTACTGGGGACCCGAATCTTTATGACTGAACCGCCGGGACCGAAACGCGGACAAACGAATCGTGTCAAAGTCTAGCAGACATTGTCTATAGGCAAATGCCGATGCGCTAACAACGTGGAACATCGTATAAGCGCCCGGGATAGGCCGAGCTATTCGTCCGCTCCAATCCCAAATCACATTTGACTTGCAATATAGACGGTGAGCGGCGTGCAGTCGAAACGACACAATAAAACTCGCCCCGGAATAACATACAATCTACATGTCATTCAGTCTTGTCACTACTGACTGCAACAAACATAAATGCCAAGTGTCAGTAGGATGACGTAATGTCGAAGCCCAATTTGGCGAAAGGGGAAATGTAGAAAGGACGGACACGGGGAACTGTCACATCAACCACATAGGGCATGCGGTTTTCAACCAGCCAGAGGAGCTGCTCAGAGATATATTCGTAAAAATGTTCAGCATTCACGAAATATTTTCGGGTTCCAATTAAATATTTTATCAAATCAGAAAAGGGTTTAGGCAATTTATGCTATATTATCTCTAGTATGTTATCCTTTATTATAAAACTAAGAAATGGATTGTTGGGTGTTATCGTGTAAACGTTAAATAGCCGGTAAATTTAAACAATTAATTTTTTATTTCGTTGGTGGTTACTGTAAACCCAGGCAAAGCCGGGCACCCTTCTTGTGTTATATAAAATTAATTGTAGGACAGAATGTGGGTTCTTCAAAATCAATTCCCTGGTTAAAGGGCTAACGAACCCCCGAAATGGCAAATTGTAAAGCAACAGAGTGTTGTGTGATTGCTTTGCATGGGCAGCAATGAAATTGACATGACGGACGGGAGGCAGCAATGAAATTGACATGAAAGTGATGTTTCTCTAGCAAAACACGCTGGTGCCCCCGAAATGGCAAATTGTAAAGCAACAGAGTGTTGTGTGATTGCTTTGCATGGGGCAGCAATGAAATTGACATGACGGCAAATTGTAAAGTAACAGTGTTGTGTGATTGCCTTAACACACGAGGCAGCAATGTAATTGACATGAATGTGCTGCTTCTCTAGCAAAACACGCTGGTGCCCCCGAAATGGCAAAAAAATAGCCGGTAAATTAAAACAATTAATTTTTTATTTCATTGGTGATTACTGTGAACCGAGGCAAAGCCGGGCACCCTTCTTGTTATTACAATAACAATAACTAACGATATTTGCAAACATGGCTTTATATAAGTTTTAAAAAATTGTAACTGTTCAAATCCATAACTCTCGGTTTTAAAACTTTGGGCCTCCCTTACTCTATTGTAAACGAACTAATTGTACAAAAGCATATTCGTCTCCAACAAATCCTGGTTGGCATCTTAATACGTTTATATACCGTATTAATCATTCGAAAGCGACATCTTTTTTTTTTTAATTCACTGAAGTGACGGATCACAACAGGAAGATTCTGTACCCCACTCAGTGCTTAGGCACTTGTGAGAGGCACATTTTCACCAGTACCCCGAGCCAAAGCCCCGCGCCGGGAATCGAATCCGGGACCGCCGAACCGCAGTCCGTCATAAACCAACTGCGCCACGACGGGTCGTACTTCCGGTGAAGAAAATTATCACAAAACAAGCCCCAAGTACATGTAATTCGGCGTAGTGTACTTATCAATAAAGACTTCGGAAAAATTGAATCATTTGGCATAGTGCGCATTTTGATTAACCAAACCTAGCGTAATTATTCAAAGGGCAAAGAAACAAGGACTAATTAGAGAGAACGTTTCCTGGGTACTTAAATATTAAAACAAAACATCTAGACAAAGATACTGTAGCAAATATTAGTTCGTCGCGCTTGGAAACAAGGTAGCCATCCAAGACAAATTTAAATTTAAAAAAAGACAGCGGAGAAAAGTATCGAATGTGTTCTCAAGCGGAGATCCCCTGAACTCAAAAGCACACATGTAAAACGAGGTACATGTATGTATGTATACATTATATGCGGGTGTATATAAGATAAAACACATTGACCTCGTAACTCTCTCTCTGTAGCTGGCAGCTCGCTACAAATTTTCGGCATGAGTGTTCGCGGCCAACCATATTTTTTTAAGAACCCACCACGTTGAGCTCAAATTGTTCCACATTACGGGCACATTTACGTGAAAATCTTCACGGTACGACTAGAAAAACCTGCCAGTTTCGGTTTCGGTCTCGGGAAGAAATAAACGCATAGCCACGGGGTGGCCATGTGTCGCGCGAAATTCGCGTTTCCCCCCACAGCTCTTTTGGAGTCCAAAAAATAGCCTCATTACGCAGAGATGTCGTCGCTTGAAGCTCGCCATGAGAAAGAAGACGAGAGAAAAAAAAGAATCCTCACAAATGGTGTGCCAACACCGATAATGGCCGTAAAAAGAGTACCCAATTCTGACGGCAATTTGAGCCTCGATTTGGGGATTGCGTTCCACGCGCGCGCACACTCCGGTCTCTATCCGAGTCGCTACGCTTCTAAACCAACCAACACCTAGACGCGCGAGCGACTATAACCGCTTTAAAATATCAGTCGATATATACAGAACGACAGACGACCATTTCGTTGGTAGAGGAATGTCACCAAAGAGTTGCGAGAGCGAAAGGATAAAGAAAAAGACCTGCCCACGTTCAACCCGCATTCGGGAATATAGGGAAACGAAAATGTCACCTCGAAACCCAATTTTCCGATGGCTAATAGCTGGGGTGGTCACACGGCCATCTATCATCTGGGACAGAGATTTCTTTCTCGCTCGATATCTTTAATTTTAAAGTAGAAGGTCTGTTTAGAACGCTGCCGGCCAATTGGACGACTGCATTCCAGAAGGTGGTGCACTCCAGAAGTGGCTATGGAATCGGGTAGGAGAACGAAAATGTTTCTTCCGAGCTTCATTATCCGTCGGTTAATGGCTAATGATTTTTTCCGGTTGTTTAATTTCTCCGTTGACTCGCAGATTTGATCCATCCGAGGAATAGAATCACTTATAAACATACTGATGGTACCGATTTTTGAAATGAACTATCAAATACGACATGACATGAAGATAGTCTGAGGACATCCATATATATAAATAAATCCTTTTTTCGTTTTTAATGTGTCAGATTGGGTCAATCGAGTAATGTCACACCCAATACCCAACATTTGAGGATCGAAATACAAAAATCACTAACTAACAATTTTTGTTCAAAATATATCATGATCAGATCGTGATAAATTAGCAACACTGGAATCCCAGTAAGCTGAACGGCAGGCTGCCGTCACTCTTTTATGCCTGAGAAATTGAACTTACACATGAAAAACCGATCTAGTCAAGAAACCAATTTTTGAAGGGCAACCATTCCACTATGACGGTGAGTATTTTTTGTAAAAATGTAAACGTCTATAGATACCAGAAACGACAAGATTGGATGTTCACGTGCAATCACATTTAATAGAGAGAATAAAATCGAAGTAGCGATTCGGAAAAAATTAAGATTTTGCCGAAGATCGCCAACGAAACCTAAAACCAGGATTCCAAACCGAATGAGGTTTCAAACGTAGCCCATAAAAAAGGAGAACGTAGAGGTTTAAAAGACAAAAAATCGACTCGAGCAAACAGCTACCCCACTGTACAGTGGTTGAAGAACATAAAAACGATCTCGGTTCAATTGAGCATCGTCCCCGGACAAAGTGCGCTTCGATCCGTTAAGATTATGTCGAGAAATGAAGAACGATTTTACGTTTCGCATTCCGGCGCGCTACACTACACGTATATCTATAATACGTCCTCATAAGACCCAGAATTTTTAACACTTTCACTAAAAATGTGAACACTTCCTGCTGTGAACATTGGCTGCAGTGTAAACAAATAATTCATTAATATAACTTTACTCTTGTCATGCACTGCGACCGCTGCAGCTTAGTCGGTGGGAGCGTCCGGAATTTAACCGCAGGTCTCGTCTCCAAGACCCAGAATGCACTTAGATGCATACACCAGTAGAAAGGGAGGACAAACCAACCAGATAGGCCGATGAGACTGTATTTGAATAAACAAGTTCCTGTCCCAATATATATTTGTTTAATTCGATCGTTTTCGAAGTGCTAAGTTTTTCTGAAATTGAAGTTGATGGTGTTGTAAAAGTACAGACATATTTAAGGGAACCAAGTTGACCAAAGCTTGGGTAAGGGTCGCAGGACGATATAGAATTCAACCGCATATACCCCTGCAGAATATAAGGCAGTTTGCGGCGATATCTGCGCCCAGCCGCTCATCGCAGCACGAGCTTGGGAACTTGGATGATGGGTGATGAGGTACAGGATGAACAGTATCTCGTTTGGCAATTGAAATTTCACAGCCGTCCGCCGCCGCGAGAAACCAGATGGAACCACAACCAAATACTGGAATAGACGTCGACGGGGACGGGGGCATTTGGAAAATTGCAATCAGCCTAAGTAGCGCCACTAACGAGGTGATCCTTCAAAAACAATTTTCGCCTATCTTCCACTTGACAAAACTCTGTCTTTGACACGACCTCCCCGGCGGAACTTAAGGGACGATATATCGACAGATATACACAGACCTTTAGCGTTTGTTTCAAGTTTGTTATTAGGATAATTGCCAAGTGTAGGCTGCGTGCGTTACGTTCGCCCCGAAAGCGTATCAATTTGCAAACAATAGTAGCGCTAAAAGAGTGAAAAACGATTTCGATTCAGGGGTTTCTACAGATAAAAATGGACTAAAGTGATTCCTTTGCATGAAACAACTATAACCTCGAAACATGCATGCACATTCCACAGTAAATAAAAAATACACATCAAAACGAAGAGCAGTCGACTAGATCATATTATGCAGCAATATCAAGAACTTTCGAATTTTCATTTGACGACGCTTTAGTATAGAAATATTAAATTGCGATTTATGAAACCATGGCCATATACAGAATATGTAAATATTTCAACATATCAAAAGTAGCTGCTGAATTGGAAAATACTCGATTTCGAATGGGCTCTCATGAAGTTCTTCACCAGAGGCAGGTGGTGCGAAATAATGGACCAGGAAGCAGAACTCGAAACCACTTTGCCGCCACCGGGAACTGCAATATCCGCTACCGGAATACGTGCGGATATCACTTACGGGAATTCGGGGCGACCGGCGTGCGAATCGCCCATAGGAGCCCAAACTAATCGGATTGAAACGCGTGAAATGCTCGACTCTTAGTTCGTGGCGACAGTGCTGCCGCTTGACGCGGACCAAACCGTCTCCCTGGCGGGCATTCGTCATGCCCAAACGCGCACTCACGTAAGCTCCCGAGTAAGATGTAACCTCATGGGATCCCAGTTCAGGCCTATGTATGTTTGAAGAGCGAGCTAACCGTAAGCACCACGACAAATAACAAAAGAACAGCTACGATGCCCTTTTGTCACAGAAGTTTAGTCGGAGAGAACTTCCATCAGAGCTGCGCTCTCACTCTTGACCTGACGTGATGCTAAATTCAAAATGGTCGCCACAAAAGGTGACGAGATTATTTTTATTCGGGAGGTGATGGAACTCAGGAGGATGAACACCTGACGCTGGAGAAGGAGGGTGCGGTTGGCTTTTCGCTTTGTTTTAGAAAGAGGTGCAGCACACACAGGACTTGACTTGATTTAAGTGAGTGGGAGTTACGTCACACGCGACGCTCGCGCCGTCGAGATATTGACAAATTGAACAATCTCTCGCTACTCCAGAGCAGTACGATTTAAAAAAACATTTTCTAGGCAGCTGCGGGGCGATTGGAACGAGGTTCGGTGTGGGTTTGGTGGGGATGGACGGGGAGGAAGAGGGGGGGGGGGGGGCGTTGGCGAAGAACGAAAATCATGCCTATGGAAACAGCCGGCATTTCGAGACGAGCGAATCAACATCCCGCACACCGAAGCCAGTTTCATACAGCATGAAGATGAGTGTGGCAAGTGTATAACAACACGCATCCATCATTAGGCGATCGGAACGAGATTTATTCCGAATCGTCGGTCGCGGTACACCACGTACATACAGGGTGTCGCGCGACAAGTGGGGCTTAAAAAATATGGACGAACATACAAGGTTTGGATCGATGTCTGACTATCTTTTGCAACAGACACCAATCGAGTAACAATATGAAATCCGAAATGAATCCTTAACTTTTTAGTCATAGTTTCGAACGGTGTGAAATGTGAAGACGCATTTCCGCATTTTATAAAAATTATACTGAGCAACACCAGCTCACCCTGTAAACAAAGCTCGAAAAGCAAGATCGACCTAACATGTAATTGGGGGCATGCACTGACGAATAGAAAGCACGACACCATTACAGTGAATAGGGATATACATTAAGCTTGATCCTCAAATTAGAGATAGAACGTGCGCTATTCAAAACAGGAAGGCCTTACATCTGTACTTGTTTGTTTAGAGATGCTTGGATCTCCTAGACCTTTCATGAGAATGATTGAATGATACGTTCCCAAGTTCGAGTGACGCTACCGGGTTTCCAGGAAAAACACTACTAGGACGAACTGCAGAAGTCAAATCCAAACTATGAAATGCCTCAGTCACATCATCATGACAAGTACATCAAATGAGAATATTCTTACAAAACGTCCAAAATAATCAGTCCGTGATGTTTAACTCAAATTGCAGCTGTTTATTGGTAACTTCATATACTCCGATGCTGCTTGGCACACAATAAGAATCTCACCGGTTTTGCAACGTCTGGTATCTAGCCCAATCCATCAAAACATAAATGAACAAAAAACTACAGGTACAAATGCGCAACCCACTGTCTGACATTCAACATACATTCTTGTGGTTCGACCAATCACAGCGACCCAATCTTTTCAATATTTCTGAGACACACGTCACTCCGTTCCCAGATTTGCACCACCCTGTCCCTATGCTGTACACGACATTATGTCCGCAATCACAAACAATGTTTGGGCTTGGAATGTCTCGGCCCGACACTGACAAGCCGTGCATCGACGTTAACCCATCAACCCGTTAAGCTCTGTTTGACAGAACGCACTTTCTCACGAGATATACGGAATAGAATTGACTCGATTCGATTTCGAGGCAGATACTTGTATATGTCTTTGAGGCGCCTCATTCCCAGCATTTGGGACAATCGGAAACCGCGCTGAACTCGAAAGAACAAGCATTAGAAAAGGCTAACAAAATTACTGTAGAATCTCGTAATCAACGTCTTCAGATATAGGTGCCATCTTAATCGATACAAATGTAATAACACAAAATGTGGTATTTTAAGATGTTGCTCGATTCAGATGACTAAAGGTGGATATACCCGTGCCTGTACGATGTCAGGTACACGTTAAAGATCCCTACCTAGGTAGCTTATACTAAGCCTGGGCTAGGCAAA
>JAQGBY010001769.1:0-27005 GCA_034698785.1 Mycogona germanica | reverse complement strand
ACTTAGGCAAACGAAATTCAGGGGCCACTTAGGCCTGGGACAGTAGGCCACTTAGGCCTAGGCAGGTAGGCCACTTAGGCCTTGAAGGGGGAGCTAGGCTAGGCCACTTAGGCCTGAGACAGCAATTAATCCTAACACTTAGGGAATCAGATCCTGCAATTAGTTTTTAAATTCAAATTAATATCACTAATCCTGTTTAATCTTTCTTCCCTACTCCTCTCCTCCCTTCCCTTAACTTCCCATTACCTTTTTCACGTTTCTGATGTTTTCTTTTCTAAATAAAAAACTAACTTCTTACGATCGTCCTCGTAAGATCCCTTGCTCGTCTCGCTTGCCGTCTGCCCGGTTGGGGGGGGGGGGTGCCGTCACCACTGCTGGAGAATTTCCTCCAGTCAGTGGTGCCCCCTAGTGACCACTCCGCAAACTATATTTGATTGTGTGGCGGACGGTTGACGTTTGAACTGGTTGGGGCATTAAGTTTGCCCCACCGTCCGCCTCACATATATGGGCTAGTCCCAACCGATGCCCCCTTACAGAAATACACAGTGGGTCTATATCCATACTGCGTATAGACGCTACTGTACTTTTTCCATTCCTCGGGGCCCCCAATTTCCCATTTGGGCCGTAACGCGGTTAGCCCCGCGTCTAGCTATAGAAGTCCCGCCAGTTTCATGAGTCGTTGCCACTAATAGTGAAAAATGACCTCGGTTTTTCGATACAGGTCCTAATCCGGCGATAAAAATCAATGTTTTGGCTCGTTATGTTTCGTCAATCGCCCGCACCACTCTTTCGAATTCAGCCGTCTACGCGATCTCTCTCGCCAGCTCTCTCTCTCTCTTTCTACACCATCGAGGCGACAAATGGCAAAGTCGGTGGTTCTGCAGAATATCCGAGTTGTGCTACCTATAGGTGGTGGTGCTCTAAGAAAATAGACACGATGCGGTCTCAAAAAATGAAAATAAAAACAAATTGAAAGGTCTAGAAGAAAGCTATTCTACAGAATAAACATAGCGCGGATTTCCCCTATTCATGGCGAGGACGCGTTTCTCAATCCGACTACAAGATGTGAACTCCAGTTGTGCAAACCTTGATTTCTTCGAGCGACAAAACCTAACCTTTTTAAAACTTCCTTTGTTACAAAGTTAGATAAACAATTATCCGAAAAATATCGTATACTTTATTTTTTTGCCATTTCGGGCGATTAGCTATTTGTCCCATTGTAGTGTCTGCTCCCCGTACTTATAATACACTAATGGATATTTCCAATATACAGTACATGAACTGTACATGTACGAGCATTCAGGTACATCAGCATAATTATCGCATATGCACGACACTAAATACAGCCCATTCCCAAAGTATGTAAGTCTACTTCGTATTATTGTAGATAAAAATAGTTTCTCTTTTTCCCCGATCAACACTACATTATACTGAGTAGTCTATTTTCAGATTGTTAAAGTGTATCGCGAGTCAAAAGTACATACAGGATTAGCCGATTACGATTATAGCAATTGCGTCGACGCAGACCCAGGGCTCAACCAATGAGCAACACGAAGATTTAAAAAAAAAGAAAGAATTCGACTGTTTCGCAGAATCGCCGCTGGTCAATTTAAAAAATGGCCATCGTTGACAGAACATCCGCCGCACTATTCGCCGCGAGCTCCCTATATCGAGATAGTTCGTCGCAATTTTCGCCGTTTTCTTTTTTCGCCCGGTGGTCGCTGGATGACGATCAGGCATCGATACATCGTAATACAATAGAAAGAGTCAGTTGATTAATGGGCTCTCTCTCTCTCTCTCAAAGGGGCGGACTCGATCAGGTAAGGCCCCCTTCCCGTCGAAGATTACAAATCAACTATCGTTTCAAACGGAATTCAAAAAAATAATTTGAAGCTATTCCTTCAGAAAAGAGGTAATATCGTTGACGCTGCATTTCTAGGCTTGCTCGGTGTCTAATAATAAAATAAAAACTATGTGAAGTGAGCCCGCCCCTCGTCCTTCTGTATTGTTTTGCGGGGTCCAACATGATGATTTGCAGTGTGACCATCGTACAGCTGACAATATTTTCGCCAACCAAAAATTAGACGTTTGCGAATAGTTTTGCTGACAGCTCTTGTCAAAAAATAATTATGAGGAACGCGTCAATATTTTTGCGTCGGCGCTAACATATGACAATGCTGCGACCGCTAGCTGCTCGACTCGGCAAGACAACCATTTATTTGTAAGGAAAATTTGTATTTATGGAGACAACTTCTTTAATAAATTAGGCGGCTGACGCAAATTGCTGCTGCGACATGTGTGTGTGCTGGACGATTCCTAGTTAAAGTCAGTGGCATAAGTTATGGTATTTTGTTATGGCCCTCATATCTCGAAATTGACAAAATGACTATTAGACAACAGATAAATTCGGATATAAATGGTTTAGCTATTTTCGCGGTTACCGATTTCTTTTATATCCAGTAGGACAACACAGACATCAGTATTATAACCTAAATTAATGAGGTTGGATCAGAGGAACAGTTTATTTTTTACATAACTCACAATAAATGTCACAGCCAAGCTAGTCTTAAGGTTCCATATGCCATGACGATGTAAAAGATAAAAGGAATGATTAGTGTAGATACAAACCGGAGTTCGAATTTAATAATTGCAAGTCACATTTAAAAATGAAATGCGATATGTTAAAGGAAAACTCATGAAGGCAATATAAATCGTAAATAAATTAGTTGCCAGATACATGCCTAAGTCGTGATTCATATTACTTCTAAAATTAACTTGAGTATGAAAAAGTAAATAAAGAACGCATATTTTTTTTTACTGTAATTCATTTTCGTTAAAGTGAACAGTGTCTAGAATTTTGTTTTATCTAAACGGTGTTTCAATAATCACGAAAATGGAAGTGGTATGGGGAAAATCTCATTCAGCAAAATGTATAAGCTAAAAAAAATAAAAATAATATTTACTAAAGGTTAGATGAACTCATTTTCCCTCGGGCCAGTGGAGCGTGAGGTGGTTGCACGACGAAAACTGACATATGGTTTTATCGGATGCCCTACCCCCTCATTTCCTCACCCAGACCTACCTTCCCCCCACCCTTCCCCTCCACCCTCCACTCCCTGCCTCCAAACTGCACTTCATTAATAAGGCATGACTCCAGATGGTTTTATTTGGGCTAGTACACGCTCCGTGGCGCCTACGTAAAAACCACCTTTTAAATTTTAGAACGCGCCGGCCAACCCCTCATTTATTCGCGCGCGCGCCGGACACGTACGAGGAGGACAATCACGTATCATACGACCGAAAACGGCCAATCATAGTGTGGCAAATGCAATGCGTGACGCGCCATCACTACGCGACCGTTCGTTTTCTTTTTTTCGGTTTCTTTTTTTTTTTTAGAAAACCAGGTGCTTCCGCATTTTGGGGATTTTTTGTCTCTCGACAACTATGCGAGTGGGCTTATAGCAACGTTTTTTACCCCCGTACTACAGAGTATTTCTGACCCATGACTGACCCGATTGTTCAAATTTTTATGTGGTTGATGTAATACAGAGTAGTATCTCCAGTGCTGGATGCTAACTACATTTCTCGCAATTATCAATTGCCAAGTAATGGGTTCCAAATCGAAGATCGCAATGAGGCGATTTGCTTAAAAGTCAATAAACCTGATTTATTTTAAACGAAGTTTAATAACAATAAGGCATAATAAGAATCTTTTTTATTACACTATCCCCATCAAAGCGTTGGAGGAGTACCGGTGCCGAGGTGGCTTAACTCCTCCTCCGAGGCATAACAATCAACTGATGGTTATTACAGGCAGCGCCTTAAAATAACCAAAATTAAAATAAATTAAAAACTTAACATTTTCCACGACTCTATCCCATGTTTGTTAGAAATGTTATGCTAAAAATTCAATAAAATAAAAATTTCGACAACCGATAAAAGAAAAGAAATTGAATAGTATATTGAACAAATATTTCATAATTATGCAAATTTCTGCTCTCACGTAAAATTAGTCTAGAAACCGTTAAACACGTTTAAAAAATCACACAATAGTTGCTAAAACGAAAATTTCCACCTGGATGAAATATTTGTCATATGGTTCCCAAAATCTATTGTTTGGAGATGACGGTACGCTTCGTGTCAAAAAAAGTGTGCCCACCTCTGCCATAAATGACTGTTGGCGAGAAACGCGGGTAACCAACGCCTACGCTCTCATTCGCGCGTGTTAAAAAAAAATAGGGATGAAGGACGACGACGAGGTGGATGAGGAGGACTAAGGGGGGGGGGGGGGGTTGGAAGCACTGATAATTTTTTAAGGCCTGCCGCCGCCGCCATCACCAACACCACCTCCTCCCCCTCAGTCTTTTGTCTCTTTTTCCTTCTTTTGAAACCCCCCCCCCCACCCCACCCGCCCCCGCCCCTCACCACCACCACCACCACCTCTCCTCTTGGTTGCATTTCATTTCACTAGTGAAATATACTCGTCCGTCGAATCTAGCGCGGCGGCGGAGCTCTCGCATCAAAATGCCATGTCAATCGCGTGTTTATGGAGAATTTACGCGCGCGGTTTTCATCTTGCGCCGTTCAGCCTTCTCCACCCATCCGCCCAACTTCAAGGGGGATGACGGTTGACGATGCGGACCTGAGCCCAGGGCGCAAACCCCCCCCCCCCACACACACACACACAAGAATGGGAAGTTACTGAACGGAAACGAGAGCGATTGAACTGACTATTCATTAGGGGCCGCTACATGCCGAAGTATCGCCACATCATCACGTATGTTCTATTTGACGTCAAATATTTACCGCTCAACAGTCAACAAACTTTGTAAGTCTAGCTATTGTTTTTAAATACCGATACATCAGCCTAGAAAAAGCCATATTTGCTGAACAATAAATAGCGTTTTCAAATATCGACTGGTCGAGAATAGAAATAAAATGACGACCCGTTCCTGTACGATATCGAAACGTTTAAAGATCCCTCTCCTAGACAGCCTAGGTTAGTCGCCATTTCCAGGTCGCCTACCTGGAGGGGTGGTTCCACAAGATGTTCCTTCACCGGTGAACCTCCTTAACAAACATTTATTAGATATGCCGGATGTGGCGACCCCAACGGTGGGTGGCCCCATCTTCGGTCAATTGCCCAGGGCGCACCAATCGTTTTCAGAATCCCCATTTCAGCCCTTTCTCTATACCGCCCATTCCCGTTTTCTTTAGCTTCCTGTCTACTGCCTTCTCTCTCTCTTGACTTTCTCCGCAGCCCATCTCTCTCGCTCGCTTCGTCTAGCGATCCCATTTTCACCATTTCTGTGTTCTTATAAACCGACATTCTTTCCGTCTTTTACCCCTATATCGGGTACACGCTTCCCTGCATGCCAAGCATGCGTACGCTGCTGATTTTTTCTTCTTTCTTTTTAGAGCTCTATCTCTGCGGCCCCGAGGGCGGGGCTGCCGAAATATTTGCTACGAGTGTCTGTCTCACTGGATTGACTTGTTTTGATTTGTCACCTAAGAGAGCTATGAGGATAGACCATCTCGAACTAGGATTTAGGATCTCGAACTAGGAACTAGCGAACTAGCGAACTAGTCCAGGCTGTGCATTTTGGTCTTTCAAATTTGATTCTCAACATCAAATTACGTCATCTGCGCATGCGCACACAATCCACAATTCCACTCAATCGATGGTTTTGAGGGAAAAGTGCATCTTAGTCATGAGTTTGACTGAAATATCAAGTTGAGGAATCAACTTTGATTTATGGTCGCCTCTGAGTCCCCAATTTCGGTATTTGAGAATCACTGCGCCCACGAAAAAGGCACAATGATGATTCAGTTGTTTCAGTGAAATACAATTGGACTGATATTTCCAAAAATGACATTCACTTACCTCGCTAAACTCAATCATAATCTATTAAACTCACAATTCTACTACATTTATTTACAAATAATTGGAACTATTTTGGCGGATTACAATGTAGTCTGCGACTGTGCGTAGCCAGTCAATGAGATTTATGCAAATATAGTATCCAATTGTATTTCCAATTGTATTTCACTATAATTGACACTGCACTAGATGGCCGCGTCAATCACAGTATCTAGCATTTATAACATTCATTGTTTGTTTTTATACAAAAGCGCTTTTAAAACGGGCCGCACAAAATATGGATATTACATAATCGAGTGGCTCGATATCATCGATGCAGACGATAATCTTTTTACGAATTTACGGGCAATTCAGAATTTGATCATCAACTTGGCGACCACGAAAATAAGGTTCTCAGAAATCCTCAGCTGAGAACTTGATTGTCTCAGAAGTTGCTCCGAAGTTGATTTTGATTTAGAGAATGACCAAAATGCAGCCCCAGCAAATTTGCTTTTATTTTGATTCTGGCTGTTGCTGTTGCTGACATTTGCTGGATAATATTTTTTCTAAGGAAAATTGAAGTGGAAACTCAATATCTCTTTTTTAGTCAATGTACAGTAGGGGGAAAAATTAATTTTTTTAGTACATATAATTCCAAAAGATACCATTCTAATAAGGTATATATAATCTTATTGCTCTTTATCTACGATTTGATTTTTAATTGATATTTTGTTGGTTAGGCAAACCCAATATTCCTGAAACAGGATTGATTGCGGTTTGGGCTCGCGAAATATTTGAATGGATCCGGCCTTTAACGCACTTAGCGCTCGTCACTTTGTCTATATGTTTGCTACATAGGTCCCTTCTTTGCCTTTCGACTGTATACAGCAATAGTGCGCGTCGCCCGTGGCAGCTCGCGTCGCCTTTTCACAGTCAACACATAAAAGTATCCGCGGTTCGTGGTCACAAAAACGACAACAAGACAAACGCCCTCCTCCCAAAAACATAAACCGATTCCTGAATGGTCGTGGACTCGTGGTTCAACAACCGTTCGCCTCGAATGAGACGAAACCGTTCAGATTATTCGTGTCCGTTTCTAAAATGTTGTTAACACCGTCCACACGGAATTGTTTTCTTCCCGACGAGATTCCACTTTATTGGCTAGTTTTCGAATTTGCATCTCTTTCTTGGCTGCGACGTTGTTCCACCACCAGTATGGCTGTCTGGCGAGCACACCATGTGCCTGTTATGCCTTTTCACAGTTAAAGTGTTGTTTCGCGCGGAGGAGACTCCTTCTAAATGAAAGCAATTTGCAAGGTAATGGTTTGATAAATTGATTGATCAGCTACCTTCTGAAAAGCTAAATGGAGCATCAAGTCCCGATACGCGACGGCAACATCAGCCAAAGTTTAAAGCGAGAGCAGACAACGAGACTTTTTCCATTTGGGGTTTCTTTAGCGATTCCCATTTCCCCATGAACGCACCAGTGCGGTGACAGTGAACACTATCAGCGACTGGAGAAAACCCCAAACCATTCCTAAAACGAGGGCAGTCAGCTTCGATTGAGGGGGAGGGGATAATTTTTTTTCAAAAGTTTCAAGTCATCAAATATAAATTACACATTGATAAACAGTAATAGATACAAAAAGTCTGGAGATTAGAGGACACAATCTAAAATCTTCGACAAAGTCTCTTTTTATAAAAAATTAATTTTATAGAAACTTCACTTATTACACGTTTAAAATAATGATTCGTATTCCATGTATCCTCCAATCTCCAGACTTTTTGAATTTATACTCCATCGGCGTCTTCCCACATTTATTGGAATTTATTTATCAAAAAATATAAGTTTATCCGTCAAACGTGTATAACTTTCCATTGCCTCTGATTATGCAATCGTAAAGCGAAAGTACTGAAGCATCTTTCAGTTCCTCTGTGCATTACAATTATCAGTGGCTTCCGGCGGCGTTCCAGAGGATTCCCACCGATTAAGCGCTCCTGGTGGTGAATTGGAACTAGGGCGATCGAGTGCCTCCAACCGATATAATTGCTGAGTGTGCACCACAAAATGAGCGCCACCTAGTGCTAGCCTGCCACAATTTCTTTAGTTGGGTTTGAAAAAACACGTATAAGATAATTTCCAGCATCACCAAATCATGCAACTCACTTAATCGTTTTAAGAAATATAATTCTCTGTCCCAAATGGAATTCCATCCGGATGAAGATAGATTCAAACGTACACAGCCCATTTTATCAAACCCTTTTTTTACACTGCACTCCACCATTCAAAGAAGGTCCGCACATAAAGATGACGCGCGTGTGGCTCGCAATATACAGAGTGCTGTACAACCGACTGATTTAATATGAAATTCTAGGAATTTTCCAGCCTCATAGTCGCATATGTGAATCTATCGACGCAGACATGGCCGACAAAATCACCATAATACCTCACATATGTTTGTTTTTATAACCACGGCCGAGTCTTACCGCTTATAGAGTCAATTTTGTAAAGCCAGACAGAGTTAGTGGTATGAGGATTTTCTACAGCTGTTCAAGTACCGTATAAAACTGATTGGCTTACTTTTATCATACACTAAAAGTAAAAATAACAAAAAATAAATCATCCTTGCCGAAAAACTGGTTTAAAAAAAGGATTTTTTTCTCATATAATGCGAAAACTTTACAACCAGAAAAAAACAATAAGTATATCACATAAATATTAAGTAAACTCGGTTTCGTACCAGAGGAGATTCGAACGCCGCATCTCTAAGGACTCTTCCGGTACTAACCTCACTACTAGTAAACCCAGAACTGGTAAAAATAAATGAAGCTGATAGTGATTAGTACTGAATGCAGGTCAATGTGCTGACTATATCTCGTAAATAATATTTTCTTGGAATTCTTAAAACCATATTCATGGAATATTGGTTCCAGGATGGACTGGCAACTATTATAGTTACTCACTCTGAAAATGTATAACTTATTCTTATTCAGAGCTCCCCACTTCGATCATTTTTCGTCTAAGGCAGTCCTGGGACTCAACATTATTGCTCCACTGGAATAGCATTAGAACAACTGATAAAAATAGAACTGGTGAATTTGATTATTAGTTGTTAAAATACTCTTCCAGCTGACAACTATCTTCTTTTGAGAATAACTTAAATCATTTTTAGCAGCCGACGCTTTGAACGTGTCCGACCCTCCATGCAAATTCTGGAACATTGGTTCTGGTCAATGGGGCGGTCACTAGAGTGGTCAATCTACAATCGAAGTGCTTGCAGGCAGGGGGAGACCGGGCAAGGCGTCGCCAGAACAAAATTCATTAGGCACGGGAGTGTCCGACTGTTCAATTGAACTGACTCCATGTTTCGCGGATTTATGCTAATTAGCAGATCGCGCGTTTTACGTGTCACGCGTCGCGATCAAGTGCTCTCTCACTCTCACTCTCTCCCCCTTTCCCCCCCTCAGCTCTCGTTGGTAACACTGCATGTATTATGTATATTCCCCCCCCTTCGTGACATCTACCCCTTTTCTCTCCTGTAGCACGATCGCATTGCCCGTGTCGTGTCCCAGATGGCTGCTCTGGCTGCGGCGGCCATCGAGCCGTGCTGGCGCCCGGACAGTCCGGATCAGTTACAACACACACACTTGGCTCGCACGACACATTGTGCCAAAAATGTTGACGACGCCATTGACCTTTTGGCACAGGTCGAGAGAAAGAGAGAGAGAGAGAGAGAGCATCATGTCTGGTGCAGTCTGGCCACACTGTCCGTTTCTGTAAGATCCTCATGCAGACCAACTAACTGATGAGAGATACATTTTTGGTCAAAATTTACTGGACTTCGTAATTATTTATTTTCAATCTCTACCGACATTAAATTGGGTCACAATCTACTGATTTTTTCGGCGAGCACGAGCATCGTAAATCCCCTTCGTCCGATCATAGCATTGACCCTGCAGCACTGCCATGCATAATCTAGAGAGGTGCACGCCGTTGGGTGAGTGGGTGTGATGGTGGCGGTGGGGGGAGGAGGTTGTGCGTGCACTCGCTCTTTGCCGGATCTGGAATCCCGTTGCCAGGGGCAACCGTCCCGATGAGTGACAGTCCGGTCCGAGAGAGAGAGAGAGAGAGAGAGAGAGAGAACCCAGCGCGCATACACATTCACATATCCCATCGGCGGCGCATTTATTAGTGGGCGAGCTTTTTGGTAGAGAGTTGCGCGGCATGCAAACGCTTCGGAAATGAGTTCGAGTGACAGCTGAAGTTTCGGGCGTCCATCTCCCTTCAACCGGGACTCCACCAACCACCAAAACCACCCACCAAGTCCTCGTCCCATCCACCGCCCCTCATCCCTTCCCCTTACCCCCCACCCCACCACCACCTCTGCCCGCACGATATGACTCCCCTTTTGTCTTCAGTGGCGGCGGCTCGTGACTGATTTTTATTTTTTGGCAGAGCTCTTGAATTACTAAAAAGGAAAATTTGACACTGATGCAATAAGCAATAAAGGCGAATTTAATATTAAATAAATACATGGCTTCAATAATGTTTAAAGAACACCGTTTTTTAAAATGTCCTACATATATAAAATAAAATAATTTCAAGCATAAGTGAAAACGCACGGGACAGCCGTGTAACAACGTCGACGAGGTTACGAGGCTCCGCCATAAATAAAAATAATAAACTTAACATTTAATTAAAAACATACTTCAAAAATTGTACGCTCTTCTCTATTGTAAGGGCAGACCTCCCAGCCCTCATATGACTCGCCGCTGCTTCTTTGTGTCATGCCAAAAAGCCAGTCCTCTCTCCACCCACTAATCCCACTCTTTTTTCCTCTTTTTCCACGGGCGCTCTTTTTTTTAATTCATTTTTTCCCTGCAAGTCACTGTATACCAACTCTTTGCCCTCTGAGAAATACAGGAACCAATCAGGCTATGTAATAATGGCTGTTGAGGCTGTCATCGCCTGTAAGCAGTTAGCTGAGAGCTCAATTTTTATTAATCGTTTACAAGTATTTCAAGATACAATAATAACCTCAACTTCGTGTCGTGCTACTCATATTCAATACAGAAATAATGGCATTTCTTATAATGCATTGACAAATTGAACAATAAAAAAATGTTAGGCTGATCTACATAATGTTACGTGTTTAAATTGAAACGACAATTTTGGGTTTCTTTGGAAAAAATGAGTTATGCGCAGTCACAATTTTTTTTCGAACTTTCAAATCGAATCTTACACGAAAATCAAAATCCGTGTCATACCTTTCCCCACTTTTCCTACTACATTTTGTCGTCCCCAAAAATGAAATTGAAAACGCGACAAGCTGCGAAACAGGAGGAAATTGAAATAGTCTGTATTACCGCTGGCCACGACACAGTTCGTTCTCCAGAGCGATCCTCCTCCCTCTCTCCCCCAACTCCTCATCCTCTCCGTCACGAGGAAAGGTGATTTTTCCCGCCTCCAGCAGCTTTGAGTGAAATATGGCAGTCTCAACGCCCGAATATCTACGATATTGCATCACACGCAGATCTTGTAGATGAAGGATGAGCGGATGGACAAGTTCCGGAAAACGCGAATTGTGGGACGCTGGGAAAAGGTCTGCGCATTTCGTGAGCGTGGACACACAATGGACCAAATATATGTTTTGCATTTCATCATATCGGAATATGCCATAGTGGGTTCCAACAATCGTCTTGGTCAACAATGATGCTTCATCTCCACAACGCCATCTTGAGAATAACCTGGGTTCTTATTTCCCTAGAGGAACTTTTAGAAACGTTACCAACTATGAGAGCAAGTAGACGTTCCTCTCCGTCGCAAGGATCTATAATAATACTTATTTTGTGCTGCATTTTACAGAATAATAGTTAAAGTTTATTTTGCGTGTTTCTTAAAGCGCACTTAACCGATTCAATAAACCTAAGATTGGATACAATTTATAAAAGTGCAGAAGCACGCCGTGATGAATGTCACGTTAGAACCAAATACATTTGAATTTATTAATAAAATACCGATAGTAAGGTAGTATCAGTTACAGTTACAAATAAACATAGAAATTGGTCAATCTATCATTACAAGGTCCGAGCTTTCGACGGTCAAGTTATAATCATGGAAATGGCAATTCTTTTGGCGCAACAAGAGGTTTTAAAATAAAATATCCTCTTAACTAAAAAGGTGTGAAAATTGCAGGACTAGAATTTGAAATATCCTCATTCATAGACATTCTTTGCATAAGTGTTTTGTGTAATGGTCGATTGACCAATTTATATGTTTATTTGTAACTGTGACTAACGTTACCTTACTATTGGTTTTTTTTTAATAAATGCAAATTTATTGTTCTTAACTTGGATACAATTTGCAAGATGTGATAACAAATTTAATTGTAGAGAAATTTTAAAAAGAAATAAAACTCTTTCTGATGTCCTGATGAAAACAAACAACTTTGACAGAAAATAAACATGCTATCAAAATATTTTCATTTTATATTTCGCATTAACAGACTGAATTATGAAATCGTAAGTATAACAGCAGTTTTAAATAAATAATTGTGGATAAATACAGAGCGGTTTAAATTTTCTGGTAATCGCTTGTTTACAAACAAATTATAATGTTGTCGCATTCTCTGTCGTTCATTTGTTGGAATCAAATAAAAATGTCAGCATCACACTTCCAATTTGTTATACATAAAGATTAGCAAGGACGCAGCCGTAAATCCGATTTTGATGACGTGAAGTACAGCAGTACGTGCGTCAATTTTAGAAATTGTTTCGCGTCGCCCTATCTTTTGTCCCTCGCCGCTCAACGAGGCATCGTGCCAATAGAATCAGTATGTGGCGCGGATGGCCGTGTATCAATCCGCGCTGGCCATCGCCAACCCTCACTCCCCCACCTCCCTCCTCATCCTCCCCCCTCCCCCCAGCTCTCCGATAGCCATTACGATTAGCAGCCCATTACGAGAGTTCGCATATTGAATTTTGTCGCGCGCTCGCGTCACTTCGCTTCACTCTCTACAAATAGGAGCCACCGATGTCCTCCATTCAGACAAGGGGGTCGCACGATAGACCCGACTAAATACCATACACGCTCCATTTGAATCCAGCATAGCCGCTCTAGCAGCAAACATTTATGAAGAAAACATTTAGGACCAACGCCGGAGCCGACGCCATTAAAATTCGACGAAAAGGAACAACCAGATACCATTATTTTAAAGACAACCTTTTAAAAAATAATTCAAGATAAAGTTCATAATGTAATTGCAATTAAATCTCATATATCGTCTCACTTAAACATATTCTCGACAGCTGTTTATTGTTGGAACAATTGAAATTGCCAACTACTGCGCGAAACTGTGCAGCAATAAAAAAAATTCCGAAGCGGTTATTTGTTCCATGATATTTTATTATTATCGTTTTCGTTTTTAAAAAAAATTAATCGTGCTCTAAAAATATAATAGACTATCGTCTGCGCCCTAAAAATCACCCTACTCAAACTTACACGTCTCTGTATTTGGTTTACATGACTTAGCCCCCTTGGTGACGTTTGACTGGTGTTCCCTTCCACATAGGGAACTCCAGCACAAGACGAACAACGCGAACGTCGTAGTCGTCGTCGGCCAAATACAGCTGACCAAACACCGGAAGTCAGAGTTTTCTAAAACGGAAATCGGATTGGGCTCACTCGCTAATGTAGTTGGTCGCTTTAATTTCCTTTCGACACCGGTTGGTGATGCTACTATTGGTGTCAGAAATCGTGTTCAACTGAGAAAAAGTGGGGTTTTGGGCACCGCTGCAACGAGTTCCAGGGTGACGACCGCATGGGGCGCGTTTGAAAAATAAATCCGGTTTATGATGTATGTGACCGAGCGATCAATTCAAAAATCGATGGAAACAAATGTATATAAAAATAATAAATAATAACTTTGACAAAAAAAATAAGGTTTATAAAATTAAGTTTTTGTGCAATCACAACAAACTAAAAATGATTACCAATCTATAAAATTTAAGATCATCAATACATTTCAAGTATCTTATTTTCTTTTTGTAATTATGTCTGAAATCGTTTTAGTAAACCTAAAACGATTTAGTAACGTTTTAGTAAACCTAAAATGGTCGTTCTGTTTAAAATACATTTTTATTCGTAGAATAACGTTTCGAATATTCTGCATTATACTGTACTGGTAAAATGATATCTTGTGAATTGAAAATATATCTTTTTAAAAAATGACTTTCCAAAAAACGCTAAGTCTTTTGTAGGAACAATTAGAACTTAAGTTTAAAAGTACAGCCATATTTCATTGTTGACCACAACGTTAAACTCGTTTAGACTTCTCAGACGAACCGACATAAACGTGTTAGTGTCAAGCGTTATATGTAACTGATACGTGTTCGTAATGTCCCGGGAGAATTTTTTCTGGCTCAGGGCCTGGCAAATACAAATAAGTCTCGCGAATTTGATTTGTTTCGAGCTCGCCGGTCTTCCCAGCCCCCTATACGCACACGTATTTGTTTGCTCAAACTTTCGCCAGTCTTAAATCATAAACCTTACCGCCACATTTGTTTCACTCAAGACTGCTTATTCATACACAAGTATAAACCATGTTGTGCTGTTTTAATTGCATCAGGCGACACTATTTTAATCAAGCCATTCTCTGTCAACTTCTGCGCAGTTCTTGGCTGGAAACGTCCTCCTAGGATCAGAGTCTAACTCGAACAGTTATCAGGATTGGGATCCCAGTCTCATTTCCAAGATGGTGTTGCAAGATAAGCAAAGGGCAATATAAAATGTCACACACTGAGACACATAGTACAGGTGCAAAACAAGGTATCAAGCATAAGTCAAGCCATCTCGCTTACGCCTCTGATAGCTACCGAGACTTCGAGACCGACTCATGCGGCGTAATGTGAAGGAGGACTCGGGCTAGATTTAAGTGTAATGGAAATTTTCTTCATTTCAAATTGCCCCGGACTTCAAACATTAAATTTCGATTTTAATAAAATTAAATGAAACCTAAATCAAAAAGAATGACGACAATAAACAATCCAGAATCGCGTCAATTTATTTTCACAAAATGAAGTCAAATTTTTAGAAAAATTTAATTTAAATTATTGAATTCATCAGAAACTCTCGAACATCTAATGTTCAACTCGATAATAATAACTCAGGGATCCCAGGAAAAGAAAAGGCCGCATTTTGCGCAGGCGTCAAACCGGGATTCATCTGCAAGCTGCTCCCGGCCCACTTTGTGTTGTGTGGGCGGCGTCTCTTGTTTGATCTTTCGTGAGAAGTGTGACTTCGAGCGGATTCATTTCCCTCCCTCCCCCCCAATTTCCCCCTTTTCATCTTCCCACCCCATAGAAGGACTGCGCTGCACAGAAGGAATATATTTTAATTTTACAACTGCCAGTGTTTGTTCACCACTTGCCCCCGCATTCTATGTCGTACACAAGCCGCGCCGTTAATTAATTTAATTCCAATGAATTTTCTGTATCTATTTAACATCGCACTCGCTCTCCCGATGCCTAGGTTCCGTCTGGTCATGAACGTAGGAGGCAGCGAAAAGTGATGCTCTTGTTTTATATTACGTTTGCATACATGTAAGGTAATACAATTTTAAAAAAAAATTGTTCGTGGTAATAATTATTTTTTTGTCAATTTAGATGGTCAAGAGGTCAAGTGGGGACAGCAGCCACACCCCCAGCAACATCCTTTATCATGCCCTCGTAGTGGACATTTTCCTAAAGGTAAGTCTGTCTCAATATCCCGTATGTCAGTCACAACACTCACGTTGCCTCAAATTTATGTATATCACATTACCAAATATGAAAACCATCAACTTAATGGCGGCGCATGCAAGTGTATATACATATACATATATATAAACGCGTCCGTATTGCGTGCGGAGAGGATTCTCGCCAGCGATCGTCGGATTAACCGTGACATACGCACGAAACATTGGGAGACGCGCCAAACCGACCGCCCGAATAATGCGACCCCTTGAATTTGGCAACCACTGCTAGTAGGTGGGTTATGCGGTTTGCTTGGCAACTATGCTGCCCCGCTTATTCACGTCCCCACCTTTCAAAACCAAGATAAGATTGATTTAACTGTTCTCAAAAAATAATTATGCTGCACTAGAACTTAAAAAAGAAATAGTCACTGACAGCTTAACACTATACTTCTTTTTTAAAAAAAACTACAGGATAGAAGAATAAAATTAAAATAGATAATGTGTTATATGTGTATGCCAAACAAAGGCAGAGTAAAATGCAGAGTAACAAAAATTAAGATGTGGTGAAAGGCAATAAGATAAGCTAAAAAAAGTCAAGTTATTTATGTAAAGTCGATTTAAAATTAATGAATTGCTTAACTGGAATTTTAAGCCAGCTTATTTCAAAGTCGTTCGAATTAAGGGTTCAATCATTGTTGCTGAATATAATCAGAGGTGGCGCTGCGACCACACAAAGGACCACTGTTTTGAGTAGATTGACGAGCCGAAAAACTGGTTGTGAGCAGTAGACGGCAAATGGATTTGCAAATTGATATTTTTCTGTTTGTGCGTATTGACACTCGCGTCATATCAGCGGCCACCATATTTTCTCTTATTCCATAAAATCACAGTGTATATATCAATTGAGGGTAAAAAAGGCAATCATTTCGTCTTACGCAACCAAACGCTGAATATATTAAGCCGGGGTCTTCGGAATTTCTTATTGAATTGTCTCCGTGTCTCTTACAAAAACTCTTCTATTTTCGAGTTCGCTACGGACTCAATTGCTTTTAGTTCGCTGAAGCGACTGTACCATATGCTAGTGTTCAACCCCCAACCCCTATAACCACCTATCTCAAAACACACAAATATAGAAATGGATTTAAAATTGCGTATTTGTGTCTGCCGCCTCTAGGGAACATATTCCTTTTGCTTTTGCTGCTCGAAAAAGTCATTGTTTTAGATGGATGCTCTGTATACACGCACATAAGAGCAGTCGGGGGCATCAAACCACAAGAGACAAGATTGGGAATTGAGGAACAATATACGAAACTTTATGTATCCGAGTATCAGTGTTGATCGAGATTGGGGGTGCGTCTCGCTATTGCATGTCATGGTTTGTAATTGGAACTAGCTGAAAACCTAAACGCTCAACGACGTCCAGTTCAAATCGACATTACAGCTTTGATGAAATCCGAGGAAAAAATACAAATAGCAACATACACGCCGCATAAGCAGGACCGATTTGCCGACGCTAAGACCCCAGCATAGCGGGTCAAAACTCCTGGATCCATACATAAATAATCAAAAGGGAAACAATACGGGACAAAACTGTGAAAACTCGACAAGTTGATGAGACTCCAAAAATATTAATTGTAATTATAAGCTTGTAGATATGGTCTGACAATTGTCTAATTTTTAGGATTATGACGATGTCTTACAACATCAGGTTTTGCAAATTTATTAATTATCATTTTTGGCGTCTCGAATTCTACATATTTTTTTACTATTGGTAATTTTAAATCGCTGCCTGCAATAATCATTACTGTTCCAAAAATTCCGAAACAAAATATTTTTTAATCTGCTAACAATTAATTCACTTCACCAGGAAATATTGGTCACCAGATTCGAACCCTGCACAGTCTCACCACATGTCCACCAACTGAACACACCACATGCCCACGTAACTTTCAAATAAAAGGCTCCAATTGCCCTTACCCTTTTCTCCCTAATAGTTACAAAACTCCTAATTGCGTCTAAAGAATCGTCGAACAACAAATATGGTACATTTTGCCATCTGACTAACCCCCCGACACATCCCGCGCTGGATTCGCCCCCTAACAATTTACGCATTCATATATTCAAGCCCGAAGCAATTTCTAACTACAAGATTGCCTAAACCGTCATGAGACGAGTCTGGTTATGAGAACCAAAAAGATGGCTTCAGCCAAACAATGGGTTTGAAGTCGGCCTTTGCACCAGGCACACGCCATGTCTGTCAGTTTTTATTCTGGAAAATTGTACTAAATTGACTGGATGGTAATGTCATTGCTGAGGACTGCCTTCCTGAGACCCTCATGAACGCTCCAGAGCACGCACGCAAAGATTGATGAACCTGTCGTGGTAAAAAGACCATGAAATAGCCAGCGGTAAAAAACAAAATTTCCTTAATTGTTGTCAGTTAGATTGATCGACCAAAATCTCGTTTACAAAACAAGCAACCATTTAAATAAAATTACGTTTTGCTGTATCTCATGAGTATTGCTCTATGAAATTGTCACTTTGTTAAGATGTAAGGCGCCCGTGAGTTGTGACAATTCTATAGACCGAAGTTCGATTGTATAAAATAGTCTCTGCAGAGGTCAATCCAAACGAAATTTTTCTCGGTTAATTTACGATGATCTGTTGTTGGATTGTCCACGGTCCCAGGAACATGTGCGCTTTTCCAAAATGTCTGTTACAAAACTATGATTATAGGTGGTGACGTCTGGGAGCATCACCTGCATGCATATTTCGAGCCGCGGCCTGAATTCGGAAGCCCGGCCAGCAAACGGCAATCTATTATTATTATTGTTATTATTATCATTATCAATGACATTTAACTTTGGCAGCCGCACCACCGTCCAGCCACACGTTTGTTTGCGTGCGCGCATGTGTGTACTAGTGTACATGCATGTACTAGTAGTGAGCAGCTCGCGTATACAAATTGGCTCGGTTTAGGGCTCGTCCCCTACTAATACCAGTCAGCGCGAATGCCGGGTTCGGGAGAAGGAGCTAGCTCGGTATTAAATAGGTGGTGGGCAGGGCTGTTGGACAGCTTAGACGCCCCTGGGCAACAGGTAATAACTGCGCCCCCTAATCAATGAGATCTTAGATAATTTATTATCGCGCAGATAAAAACAAAATGATAAATCTTTCAAGAGATAGAGAAACTATATTTGTTAATATTGTATTCCAGGTAACAGCTAAGCAACTGTGTTCAATTTTTCTCATATCTTTTGAAATAGACTAATCACAAGAAAATTATGCGATTAGATTTTTCGAAGGTCCAAACTATATTGAATATTGTAGTCCTGCAATCCCCAACCATCTGAGTAATTAACTATCATCGGCTCCTACCTACTTCTATAAATATATTGAAAATTATTTTTTATCGACATTTTGAGTGATTTGGAAACGAACGTTCCCGTTTTGAAAATAATTAATTGATGTGGCAGTATAAATTAAGCTCATTACCGAGCATATATCTTAGCAACTTGATTTTTTTTATTTGGCAGTAAACAATTTGAATTGTTATGTCCACATTTCTGATGTAGAACCCACACCTAGCTCAGTGTAATGGAGTATGCCCTGGGCTGATGCCCCGATCTTTCTCACCTCTCGTGTTTTAGTCTGTACAGGATGCGACGCACGTTGGCCTAAGGGGGAGGAGGTTGCAAGAGGGTGGTGGTGGTGGTGGACTGGTAGCAGCGTGTTTGTGCAGATTGAGGGCGTTGTTGCAGGTGAGGGGAGGGGTTGAGGCAGCATCCGGGCTTTTCATGTCTTGTGGCCCGGTCGGGGAGCCCGACTTTTTCGTTGTGGCGTTTTCAGTTCGTAGTTTGCATCTGATTATAGTCGTTAGTGTTGCTCGACTCCCCTGAACAGTATTCGCAGTTCAAAAACAGTTATTTGTAAGGTGCTAATTACGCTGGCTCTCCTCTGCATGTGTAATTCGAACGGTGCGTTCCTTAATTTGCATTCAATTATGGGAAAATTTAGTAACCTCAGTAATGCCCAGCAGTCATTGCAAAATTTGAAGTTCCTCGAGTATTGAGTAGTTTCACAATGTCATGTACGTTAGATTATTATACTCAGTACATGTATTTAGTTTATAGGCAGATCGATCAGAATGTAGAGAAAAGCGTTAAAATTAACAACGCTCATCATCTCCAGAAAAAGGGTTTCTGTTCAATCTTGAATAATTTAAATCGTTCATGATCGGCAAATTCTACCTACTTAAAATGTCATGTTGGTTTGAGTTTCTAAATTTGGTCAAGGCAATTTAACAAGGTCGCTAACAGGAAACAAAACAATTGATACGAAATAAATTTTTGTAGATACATGGAACAGGGATCCTAATCCAGGATTGTATTAGTGTTCAAGTTCGTCACTGGTGGCGCTGCTTAGGTTAGTCTTTCGTAGCGCGGTGCGAGAGGGGGTTGGCGCGGAGGTCCGAGGGGGCGGAGGAAATTGTTCTTTTGCCGTGTAGATTAGCGAATTTATTATTCAACAGTCGCGGTGAGGCTGCCGTGCCTTTGCTGGCCCCGTTTTTAATATATTCATATATTTTTCTTGTGGCCGTCTAACGTCAAGCTAGGCCTGGCAAACTGACCTTACCCAATGGGAAGTCTGAAGCTAATGGAAAGTAGAGAAAAAGCGCCACCTGTGGGCAAAAACAATCGAACAGCTTGAGGCATTCTAAATCTGACACAACAGCTCGTTGAGATATTAAAATGTCAATTAAGAAATTAATTTTGAAACGATGGTAAGTGCATTTAGATAACATTTACGACGCAACATTTATGAGAAAAGATAGAGATTAACGTCAGGGTTACACTTAAAATCACACAAATGTCGCATCAAATTAGAAATAACCATGAATACATTCTGTGTTTTAGTGTTCGACGAAAGTTTAGTGTGTTTCGAGTCACTCGAAAGTTTGTCGCCAAACAGCATCCACCCTGACTAGAACGTCAGCAAATCCTTATCTGTAATTTCCACGAACAGGAGCCGTCACGCAAGAATGGACAAGTAGGAATTGTCCCGTGTTTGGATTAACCACCCTTCGTTGCTGGAATACGCGAGCAACACGCAGAAGTGCAAAAGCGACCCCTGGAGAGTTGATTTAGCCAACCCGCAATACACTACTAATGTCACGAAATGAGATCGACCCCAGTTACAGGGTGTTCATTTTGAACTTCTGCTCTATATTACTGCTTCCATGACGTCATACTTTCGAGCCAATTACCGCATCAATTAGTTCAGTTTTAGCTTAAAAAAGTCATTTTTTGGAGACACTTTTGATTTTCTTCGTACTACTTTGTTGAGCTTCTAATTTCTCTCCAACTGTAGACATTGGCTGCATGCGGAATAAATGTCATCGCCTGTGTGCCACTAACACTTGTAAAATATTGCCAGCACGATTTTTGGCGTACTTAAATATTAGACGGAATATGTAATGTAGTTGAGTAGCACTTTGCAATGGGACGGTGTGAAAAAAGAGGGGGGGGGACATAAAGTAGGTATGGGCGAATGGGACGATTGAGAATATTGCAGCAACCGCAACTGATGTTTCTAGAGAGTGGATCTTCGAGTACTAGACTGCAAGCAGAAGTATCCACATTTCCTCATTAGACCCTCTGTCCATTAAAGTGAAAATAAGAGAAGGTTAAAGGCTAAACCAAATATCAGCACTGGACCCGTAATCCAGGGATCCGGTGTTCAACTCCCGGTCTGCTCGAAACACTGCATTTTAAGCAATTACCAGTTCAAATTAAATAATAGTATAAAAGCAAGGACGTCACTCGGTTCGTCTTTTGATTCGGTGCTGTCCCGAATCCACCAACTGGCACGTTTTTTAAAAAACCAATCAACACTCAGTCGGCATCAGGACTTCGCTAAATGAATCGCGACATTCATGTTACGTACACAAGACGAGTTAATCAATGTAATTGGTTCTATGTTTGTCAAGGAAGTCAGAAAATATTTTGGATAAGAGCACGGAAGTTCCTCAAATGGGGTTAGCCATTCTAAATATACTTCGAAGAAAGTGAATTTCAAATCTGACCCATTCTACTCCAATATTCCAATATTAAAAACCATCACACTTTGATTAGGCTTCTAAGAACAAGGAGACATTCCATTTTGAGTCCCCTCCCACCAAGCGGCAACACTTGGAAACTAAATCCAGTAGGTGCGCACCTGAGCCACGCTCGAAAGATAAAAGCGGCCGTATGAAATTCAATTTTTATAGCAGCATTATGGTTGGAGGGGTTCCAGGAGGATGACGTATAAAGCGATCGTTTGTCGCGAGTGTACCGCAGGGGCAGAAAAGCAATTCCTGTCTCGTGTTTCTAATAAACCAGTGACACATGTCCGACTTTTACGCGTCGCAGCGACATCTAGTGGGCACGCGTAACGCGCATAAATTATGCAGCGCCGTTTCCAAGGTGGCTCCGCGCGAAGCATCCTCGATATACATACATACATGTATACGCAAAAGGTGAGCATAAAATTGTTTTACGGGCCAATTTTAATGGCAGCTGAATATTTGATGGGAGCATTTTTTTTTTACGCGGTCGCTCTTGTTTTTCGATGCAACTGTAGGTGCAACCGTATGCAAACTGCTCGAGCGTTACCGTTCAATGACATCGTGCACGTAAGCTTTGACAGATGCGTTTTTGAAGGGTAACCGTGTAAGGGGGGTGGAGGGGGATGAACGGCGAAGGGGTGGATCGTCTACTGCGGAAAGTGTTTTCTTCTCAAATAACAGAAATGGAAGGTGCGTCTATTGAGGGAATTTGGAATATGCTTATCTCTGTACGCAAAGCGTGGGAAAAGCGGGAAAGGGATTTGTGGGCAATTGAAAAAACTGTAGGTTTTTCTGCGATCAGTGAAACGATATTCCGCGAATACTTTCATATTTAGAACATTCGCTAGCTATTATTTATATTTTTTTATTACACACAATTTTGGATTGCAGTAGACACTTTTTTGCGTCGATTATAAACAATTTTCTTAACACTCAAATCGATCTCCAAAAAAATTGTTCTGTATTTTTACTACTCGGTACTACATTTTATAAAAAATTGTTCTGTATTTTTTACTATTCGGTACTACATTTTATGTATATTATAAGTCAAAATTTAAATTTTGAAAATATTGAGGCAGGAATGAATTCCAACAATGTTTGCAAACAACTATTGCTTTTAGAAAGCTCCCCAAAGGCTTTCCTTCAATGCACCTGTTTAACTGTAGGATTAATTGTGATCAAATGATAACAATCTAATTTTCACATAACTCATTTATGAAACCGTGTGTTACGTGAGCGCCACTGAACAGGATCGAACAAACATTTTCGCTAACGGACAGAAAAGTGTAGATAGCACAATTCCAATTCAGGGTTTAAAAATTAGGGGATTTTTGATCTCTGGCTTAAGCTAGGCTTCAGGTCTCAAGCCTAAAACCAGCGAGAACCTACCTAGATTATGCCTAACCGCTCTTTCTCTCTAACCGGATCTTTATCACCGATATAATACGAATGAGGCCCACGCCAAAGAGTACGGGAGAAGGGATTATACGCACACGGAATTAACGACTGTATACGCGTACGTATAAATGGAGGGATACTTTTGCATATTTCGCGGTGGTTGTTTAGGTAATAGTGGGGGGAGGGGAATCTCTAAGGTGATGGGGGTGGAGGAGAGAGATTTGGTGCCAAACGTGGCGACGACCGACCCGAATGATGCAAACAGAACGAGAGCAAAAAGCTTTTTCGTGGCGTTTCCATTTCGGCGTTTGCGAGAGAGATTGTGTGAGTGTGTGGTGGGGATGGGGAGGGGGTTGGGGTGCTCGGCGAGAGATGGACGCCACCGATAGAGACGCAAATTTCGGGTCTTATCTTAATTGGGTTCGAACAACCGCGCCGGCACCCGCGCGCAATTAACAAACATTTTGCGAGCGCAGGTTCGGAACTCTGATGCGCTTAATGTTCGCTCTTCGCTCTTCCCAATTCCCCCTTCCCCTCTCCTTGCCTAGAACCGGTGTCGTGTTTACCTGAAACCAGCTTGGCGTCGACATCCTAGGCTCCATCCACCGAGTAACAGTATTTTTCTGAGTGGGGGACGAAATGGTTCGTTACATTGGTCCGAGACGTCGTACCCCCCAAAATCGTGGCTAACGGAACGTTAACATTATCCCATTTTAATGTCAAACATTTGAAGGACGGACTAAGATAATATACTAACTAAATAATTTGCGCAGCAACTTTGTGACATCTCGTTTGACCGCTCCAAACAAGATAATCGTTTTACCAAGTATTTCAAAAGATGACGCTACAAGCGGTCACATAACGTCTTTAATTTCGGATCCACGCAGTCAATTAAATATTGCAGGATAATTAGATAAAAAGTATTCGATTTGACTTAATTAGCTGAGAGATTTGCTCCATGATAATAGAGAGAATACCTGATGAAATTGTAGAAAATTAATTGCTTTAATTGGTATGCTCTATTGAGGTGTTTTTATTTTCCAATAACTTACTGAAAACTAACGGAAACAGAAACAAATGAGAATTAGTTATTTTCAGTAATTGAGCTGATAATGTGACACGAAATGCAATAATATCAAATATCTGTGCTCATTATTCATAATTAAATAACCAGAGAACATTAAAAAACGTAATCACTCAGTTAATGCGTGTATCGGAACCGTAAAAGTTCATTCAAAATCATAGGGAAAAAAGTAATTCTCAAAAATAAAAAAGTAAAATGAAAAATATTCTAGCAACAGAACACAATTGTTGAAAGCGGGAAAAAATATTTTCGAGACCGGTAAAAGAAGACAAAGAAATGACTTTGGGGATAAAAAAATGTACGACAGATAAAATGGGAAAACGACAAAAAACTGTGGAAGAGCAAGACGTAACACTTTCGAGATTTAAAAAGAAATCGAATTGAGAGTTTAGTTTCGTTGAAGAATGCCGGATACCCTATTTTTAAACCACATTCATGCTGCAAAATGCCATGGGCAGTAACAACTTGGCTCGCCTTGAGCCAGAACAAAAATAAACGTAGACGTTGTCCTAACAGTTGAGAAATTAAAACTTTGATTTGAAACGGACCATTATGGAATTTCAATTATGGCTGTAACAATTTCAAAATCAGGATGCACCCCGCGATTCCAAATATCAAATGAAATAGTCGATAACAGTGAATTGCGCTTTGAAATTCCATAACGTTATACACATTGTACTCTTAGGTCTACAAGACAAACGGTTCGCCAGTGTGAATGGGGCATTTCAGTGCTGGAGTAAAAAAGTGTGGCGGTCTGATGTGAATTTCAGGGGGTGGAGGAGGATCCACAAGGGGGTGGTGATGGTACATTGACGACGTGAAAGGGCGACTAAGGGTTGCTGTTCGTTAAAAGGCAGTGGCAGTCTGACTGACACGCGTTTGATTCCCATCTATCCACGTTAAGTTCCTACTTTCCAAACTCTGTTTTTCAACCCTCCTCTCTCTCACTCTCTCTTTCCTCATCCCCCTCACACTCACTTCATCCCAACCTACTTTTTTTTCTTCCTCGATCCGCCGGTTGCTCTGTTTCTCTTTTTTTGCCCTCACCACCCTTCACTTTCCAATTTCCACTCTTTACTTTTTTTTATTCGGAAACACGTCATGCCAATTCCGAACGAACACAAGCTCATTCGCAACCAAGAAAACTGTCTTCAGTCTACAGAGATTGCCAAAGAATATACATTTCTCAAGATATCTCTCTTATTTGGAAAACTAGTTGATATACCATGTAGTCGTTGTCTTCGAGGATAAATCACAAGCGAGCAAGTTGCAAGTAAACTTGTTGCAATCACTCGATATCCTAGGTATTTTTAAATTATTTTTTTAAATTTTCCATCACTGTTACTATCATGTTTTCTAAATTTCCCACCATCTGCACTAAAGGCGAAATTACACTGACCAAGCATACTTAATCTAAGCATGTTTGAAAATGGTGCGTTTACATATTGAACAAATTAAATTGACAATAAAATACAGCGAGTTCTCGAATTGTAATTCGCCTCTTTCAAAGGGTGCTCAAGAATTTCAAATGTGCTGGATGGGGTGCGTTTAACTTTCAGTATCATTCGACCACGCACGTCTGGGAAGTGTCTGCGATCTGAAAGGCCCAATTGTCTCAATCTTAATAACAAATAAAGAAATAAAGAGTCGGCTCACGATGAACGATATGAGGATCACCTAAGCTGCTTAAAGAAGCAATAAACTTATTCTGAGTACGTGATATTTCAGCCAAACATGCAAAGAAACAATTCTCCCAAATATATTATGAGAGCTACAACTTTCAATAATTGTGTTTAAAGTTAGCAAAATTAAAGATCGGGCAATCGGTGGCTCGCTATTCTTCCCCTATAAATAGTTCAGGTACCTATAAGACCATGACGTCTCAAGATGATACCGTGCTCGCCTGTGTTCGAGGGTCTCGCGAAGATTCAGTCCTACCGATCAACAAAATTCATCCGCCCAAAAATGTGTCAAAATAACGATTTTCCCTCCGCTTATTTTTATTTCGTCGGGCACCCACAACACTCGGTCGCTTTTCTTACATTGAACGGATACCCCCCTTTCTTGGAAGACGGACGAAACGCCATACTACTAAATCTACTTGATGCGTGTTCCCCATCCACGTCCCCCTCCCCCACCACCAGCATCTTAACATGACTCACGAACTCTTTCGTACGTGTGTGTGTATATACATATATATACGGCAAAATTTGTCACCGCTAATGGTCACTTAGCCTTTCGTGAGCGGCGCGCACGGGTTCGTCTTCCAATTTTGCATCTTCTTAAGTGTATCCGATATTAATGATCGCTCGAGACGTTGGCGCTCTCATTTGGAGGCAAGCACTATTTTTGTATAGCCGAACGCGAGCGCTAGGCACTTCTAATGTGCTTTCGCCGACGCAGGACTGTGTAAGGTTGTCGGTTATTTATCAATTACGTTTTCGGAGGGGGCTGGCAGTGGAGGGGGGATGAGCGAGGAAACAGGAAACCCCTCTCTTGACACGGGTTCCGTAATCCTCGGCGATCGAGGCGCAACGATCTCATCGGGCTTCCCCGATGCCTCATCAGCGGTTCAAATCCTCCAACAGTCACTCCATATTTCTCATTTTTCAATTGACAATAAATAATATCTAATTTTGTTAAAACACAACAAGAAATGTATTGAACTTTACTCTCTTCCAAAACACCAAGTCTGCCAATTGACCGATTGCAATATGAGGAGGGCATCATCATCATCATCATTAGAGAGAAATTCCTACGCACGCCTTCCTTCGGAATGGAAGTAAAGCCGTGGGACCCGTGCCTGTACGATGTCAGGTA
>JAQGBY010001768.1:0-27014 GCA_034698785.1 Mycogona germanica | reverse complement strand
TAAATTATATGATCCCACCTGGCCCGATTTTACAGCCTTATTTGCCACCTTTTCAAATTACCAACTGTTAAGTGTCTGTGACTTCCGGTTTGTAAGTTGTGATTTTTTGTTTGGAAAATCATAATAAATCGAAAACCATGTGACTTTGGGGTGTGGGTATGGGGAAATCCACGTGACGCTTAAAGGGTTAACAAACCAAAGCCAGTGGCAACACCAATGGTGACTGCATTTCTGGCTGCCAGCACTGCTTCAAGCCAAGTTATATTAAATAACAAATGATTTCGGATCACTACTCTACATAGCAACTGTTTCGTGACCCGACATTGCTGTGGCAGTTGGTTTCCTCACACGACGAGTCGAGAAACCTACAGAAGCTGACTGGGAATCAGTGAAGAGAGTGATGAGGTTCACCAGCACCACCATACATAGCAACTGTGTCATGACTTGATGTTGATGTGGCAGTTGGTTTCCTCGCACGACGAGTCGAGAAAATACAGAAGCTGACTGGGAATCAGTGAAGAGAGTGATGAGGTTCACCGCCACCAGCATTGACAAGAAACTTCAATTGTTGTCAAAGAGTAGCACAGCGCTGAGATGATACATCTATGAGGATTGGGTGGGTGACATATGTGATCGCAAGTCAACAATGGGCTTTCCCCTGCAATTGGGTGACAACATGGTCACCTGGGCCAGCAGATAGCAAACGACAAGCACAAAATCGACTGAAGCCGAATATGTTGCAGCTTCCAATGCAGCCTGCAAGCTTATCTGGTTGTGACACCTGCTGAAGGATGTGAACCTGACACAGACAGGCCCAACACGAGTATGGGAAAATAATCAAGGTTGTATTAAATCCATAGAGTCGGACTGATCTTGTGCCAGAACAAAACACATCAATGTTTGCCACCACCATCTGCATGATCTATGTGGGGCAAACGTCATAGATGTATCCTACTGTCCAAGGAACGAAATGATGGCTGATGTACTCACTAAGCCACTGCCTTGTGAATCTTTTGACTAGTGTTCAATCGGCATAGGCCGTAGAGGGCATATGTAACAATGTTTTGTTTGCCATGTTATATGTTTTGGACACCTTGATGATTCGAGAAGGGGTGTTGAAGGAATGCTAATCCTAAGTGTTTACTGTGTTTGACACACGTCACATGTCAAACATCAAACACCATACGACATCAAATGCAACTTCCTGCTTGTGAAGCTTACTTCTTGCAAATGGTGCCATGTAGAATGCCACTACCTTTATTATAACAACGAATAAAAAATCCAATGTAATCAACAGTAATCAGTTGCTTTTCAGTTTGTTCGCTGCAATATTTAACAAAGTTCATTTCTTTATATACATAGTAATATGACATTTCCCCCCTTGGTATTAAACGGTGATTACTTTTACTTTATTTTGAATTTTGATTTTGAAAATGCGTGATAAAGTATAGCACATGAAAAATCAGTTACTTCACATTTAACATTTGCATTTATCGCGTGTCATCGTGTAAACGTAAAATAGCCGGTAAATTTAGTTACTTCACATTTAACGTTTGCGTTTAGTGCATGTTAACTTAAAATAGCCGGTAAATTTAAACAATCCATTTTTTAAATTTCATTGGTGGCTACTACCTAGGCAAAGCCGGCACCCTTCTTGTATCTAATAATTACTTCGTCATCGTACATTTGAGCAACTGTACGATGATGATTCACCTTTTCTGTTTGTTTTACCTTTCCCCATCTCACGTAAATTGTATTTTCCTTTCTCTTTAAAATCTTAGCCAGTGAAGTGGTCACACAACCATGTTGTCTGACTAGTTCCTGTGCATTTTTAGTTTAATTGTTTAACAGCTGATGATCGCAAGTGGTGTTGCGTGAAACCGGTACTGTGTACCATGGCAATTATAAGTGAAATTTTATATTTAATCTTTTTGATTTTCCTCGGGAGATGAGGAAGTGGGAAAAATTGGTAAGTGTGAATCTCCGTCATCCTTTGTCGTCAGTTGCAGTGGTTCTTAGTTAGTTATCCTTATTGAATAATAGTGTTTTCCATTATTTTGTTTGAGTTTCTTGCCGACTCTGTTCCTATTTTTTTCGTCCGGTGCTGTCCCGGAGACAGCCCCTATTTCATTATAAATTTATTATGAAAATGTAACAGCCTGGTTAGGCTGTTTTCTGTGTTTTCTATGGTGGGCTGGTTTAATGACCAGCATCCACAGATGACAGGCCACCAGTGTCTGCAGTAGCCAGCTAGTGGCCAGTTTTGGCAACTGGGTGGTTATTGCAGTCTGCTATGCTTTTGCAGTTTGCTTTGCTGTCTGCTCAAGGGGTTGGCCCTCTAGTGGGCGTTTTTTGCTACTGGCTTCCTACAGCAGGAAGTCAGTTTGCTCATCCATTTTGGTACTTCCTTTCTGGATTTGTTGGTTGGAGTAGGAGGTGGTGCTGGTATCCTGAGTCTTGTTTCCTGTGTGTGGTTTGTTGTTCTGACTGGTTGGATTGTACCTGGTTTCTTCTGTTCTCCTGTGGCCATTCTAGGGTAGAGAAGACCAATTTGGTAAGTGATGACGTTTCTTTATTTTATTGTGGCTGGGGTGTGTGTGCACTGTAGGTCTAGGCCTTAGGCTTAGGCCTAGGTTTGGGCCTAGTAGGTTCATCCAATTAATTATTGTGTGGAGTTAGGTTTTAATGGGAAGATCTTTAGTAGTGTATTTGGGTTGTAGGCTAGGTTTTTCTCTCTTTCTTTGGTCTTTTTGGAGTAAAATCGAAGATGGCTGCCCAGTCTGTGTGACTGGGGTGGGAAGGGGGAGAGGCCTAGCTCTGCATTTATATTAGGCCTGCCCTCTATGCACACTCCTGCCACAGTATGTAACATTCCCTTATTAAGTAGGCCTACCAATTTGGGTGTTGTTGGACAACACCTAGATTGGTATTACTGTTAGGACTGTTTGGGGCTTTCTTGGTCTTTATGCAATTGGTTGTTATCTTTGGTTATAGTGGACCAATTTGGATGGGGCAAATTGTGGGGGTGTATTTAATTATTCTAGTTTTTTTTTTTTTTTTGAATTCACTGAAGTGACGGATCACAACAGGAAGATTCTGTACCCCTCTCAGAGCTTAGGCCCTATGTGAGAGGCACATTTTCACCAGTACCCCGAGCCAAAGCCCGCGCCGGGAATCAAACCCGGGACCACCGAACCGCAGTCCATCATAAACCAACTGCGCCACGACGGGTCGTACGGGTTTACTAGTTAATTTTGGTCTTGAGTTTAATTCTTGATTTTGAGTTATTTTTATTTTATTTTGAACTTTTAATTTCTTTGTGGGTTATTTAAATGGTCATTGGATTATGTTGGATTATTTATTCATTTGATTTAATTTAAGTTTGATTGAATTCATTTGATGGTTCTTCTAGCTTGATTTGAATTTGGTTAAATTTATTTAGTGGTTCTTTTGATTTGAGTTTGAGTTTGAATTGGTTAAGTTCAATTTAATTCTTCAGGTTTGATTTAGTTGATTGGGTATTTTAATTTATTTAGTTTATTTAAGTTTTTTATGTAAGTGATTAAAGTTGGTTAGGTTGTACAATTATTTGAATTCAGTTAGGCTTGATATATGACCCGTCGTGGTGTAGTTGGTTTATGACGGACTGCGGTTCAGTGATCCCGGGTTTGATTCCCGGCGCAGGCTTTTTCTCGGGGTACTGGTGAAAATGTGCCTCTCACATAGTGCCTAAGCACCGAGAGGGGTACAGAATCTTCCTGTTGTGACCCGTCACTTCAGTGGATTACAAAAAAAAATAAAAATAATAAAAAAAGTGGGTGGAATTTTGGTTTGGTTGATCTGCTGACTTGTGTTTTATTATTTATTATTGCTTGAGTTTCTGTTATTTGATTTTTATTTGTACAGTTGCTTGCCTCCCCGCCTCCCTGCTTGACTCCCCTTCCTGGGTGACATCCAGGTTCATCTTCTGAAAGGAGTTCCCCTGTGTTTGGGACTCCCCTGATCCTGTGTGGATCTTGGATCCTCTGGTTGTGGATTTCCGGATCCCCTTCGGTTTTCCCTCCTCTGGTGGCTGCTTCATGGATCCAGCCAGATCCAGAGGTGGACCAGCCTTGTTTTGGAGTGGCTGCTCCTTTTTTGCTGCTGGAGTTTTCACAGTGTACAGTGCCCTACTGGTGGGGTGCTGAATCTGCTTTTTGGTTTTGCTTCTGTATTGACTGTGCCTTTTTGTGAGGTTTTTGCTTCAGGTATACAGCGTTTTTTTTTTGCTTTGTGTGGACTTGGTGGTGTGCCTGCTTAGACTTTTAAGTGAATTATAGTTGTGCGCACTGAGTGTGCTCGCGGTCTTCAGCTTTAGTGTCACTGTCTGCAACAGTGGTTCTTATTGTGTTTAATTTCAGTCTGATTTCAGTATTCAGTATTGATTGTTTGTTTGTGTGCGCTCGAGGTTGTGCGTGTGCGAGTTCTTTATTTGCTAATTGTTATAGGCCTAGAATAAAAGCCTATATTTTACAGTGTTTTGGCTCTGGTGATTTTGGTGCTTTCTTTGGAGCATCTCCCTGGTTTCAAGTGAGTGCCCCTTTCTGGGCACAAGTGGAGTTCCTGGGTGAAGCTATTTTCAACAGTTCCCAGGTCATTACAAATATTTTATTATATTATATTTATGTTTGTTGATCGATTTTGAAAAAGCTGTATAAAATTAACACTTGCTCGTATTGATTTGATTTTTTTCACATGACTTAACAGACACTTCTGGTTTTTAAATTTAGATTTTCATAAACATTCGAAAACAAAATGGCGACGAAATAAATTGTTGGTTCGAGGGCTACATAAAAGCACTTTCCGAAAAAAGAATTGGCAATTCCGCGATAATTAGAAGGTGTAAAGAAAAAGGAACGACTGTTTCCAAGTCGACAATTTATTGTTTTGTCAATGAAAAATGAAAATCGCGAAGTTTTGATGTCAATGGGGTCAAATTCGAACGTCAATTGCCCCCCGCCCGCGTACAACAAAAGCGGGGGTGGACAAGGTGAAGCGCCTGGTCTCCGGTGAGAATCCAGCAACTCAAACAACAATTGCCAAATGTGTGGGAGTGTCACCAGCAACTGTTAATCACATCACATAGCTAAAGATTTACATCTTAAAAGAGGCACAAGGCCCGTTTTCATAAGCTCATGCCACGCCACATTGCTGAAATGATGACCAGCCGCCGGAAGCTGTACGAGGACTACCAGGATGGTGACCGGTGGAAGTACATTGTTATTCTGGATGAGGCGTGGGTCTACCCAAATGATTGTAACAAAATTTGGGCAATCTACTATTGTCCACATGGTGACAAGACATTTTCCAGATGGGTTCGTGAAACCAAAGAAAGTTTCTCGCGAGGATTCATAGTGGTGGCCGGTTTCTCATACAACGGAAAGATGACGTTGAGACGGATTAGCTCCAAGGTGAAAATTAACTCGACCTACTATCAGGCAAACGTCTTGGAAAATTTATATCGACATGAAATGCCAACTATGTACGGGAACGAGGCTAGCAATGTGTTCATCCATCAGGACAAGGCATCCAGCCATATACATCGGGTTCCACAGTCGAATACATGTTGAATTTGGAACGTGAAACGAAAATTCGTGCAATTCCCTTCAGCTGCATCCCAGTCAAGTCACCGGATGTCGCACCCTTGGACTTCTGCGCTTTTGGACTGTTGAAACGGGCATCTTACACCGCCGACCTTCTACTTTGGATGGCCTATGGAAAGTTTGCCAGGAGAAGCTTGGGCCAACATTGGCCATCATGCGCTTCAACGCGCACACAATTCGCTTCTACAGTGGAAACTTCGCTGCAGGACGATTGTCAGGAGACGTGGTCAACACATCGAGCAAAACAGGTGGTGGGGAAATGGAATTTCATAGGTTATACAGCTTTTTCAAAATCGATCAACAAACGTGGATCAACCCTGTATTTCAAGTACGATCTTGCCTCTTATATTCTGATATTATTAAAACAAATGTTTCAAGTAGGTTTAGATTGGGGCAAATTGTTCTTTGTGATCGTTCCCATCTTGAGGGATACAAATCACGTGCTCGAATCTTATTAAAAGTGGAACGTTCCCTCACAAGCACAATTGAAAATCCTGTGCACAATTGAGATGGAGGAATTGTCACTCGAGAGCGCCTTGCAATTTCTAGGCAAAGCACGGACGAGTGACACGTGCCAATTCTGTCCTATGTTTCAACGCACCTTTTTTTTGTTTTTTTTAATTCACGGAAGTGTATAACACAACAGGAAGATTCTGTACCCCTCTCAGTGCTTACTATGTGAGAGGCACATTTTCACCAGTACCCCGAGCCAAAGCCCGCGCCGGGAATCGAACCCGGGACTACCGAACCACAGTCCGTCGATTAACCAACTGCACTACGACGGGTCGTACACTTTGCTTGGAATAAGTATGATTGACCAATGCAACTAAGTAATTTTTTATTTCTTTTTGCGCGCATCACATTTTCTTCGCTAATTTTTTGTTCGATTAAATCTTAAAGATAGTCATGATGTTCCGTCGTAGCTCAGTTGGTTATTGCGACTGACTGTGGCTCGGCGGTCCCGGGTTCGATTCCCGGCGCGGGCTCTCGAAAATGTCGATCCCGGGGTACTGGTCGTTCCCCCTCGCAAAGCGCCTAAGCACCATGAGGGGACGTAAAGCCTGTAGTGCGGTTGAATACAGTTGATTGGAAGCAAAAAAAAAATGTTTGGGTGGGGATGCGGTCTGGGAGGAGAACAAAGAGAAAATTGAGGATTGTTGGAACACAATGAGTAAACAGGAAGGAATTCTAGTATCATGATACTAGAATTCCTAGTCAGTACTCGAAAATAATTGTTGTAACGAGTGTGTTTGTGATCGATCTTCCTGTTTACTCATTGATTGTCTTCCAACAAACCTCAATTTTCTCGCTTGTTTAGATGTCGCACCGGCTTCGACCTTCATAGAATGTTTTTTCGTTTTGACGATTTTCAACCATTGGCAACAACACATATGGCCGTGACCAGAACTGGGGGGGGGGGGTCGAGAGTTTAGCAGGGGAATCCAACCGCACCCCCCCGACCCCCTCGGCAAATACATGCAACCCTAGTGTTATGACAGGGAGCCCGATCAGAATCACACTCGTTCCAACGAAAAATTTTGTTCGAATAAAAACAAAAATATACAAAAAAAGTAAAAAATAAATTCATGCGATTGGATGAAATATTTCACAAGTAATCATTAACATTATATTTAATGTGAGATATGGCTTGGATGCTTTTTATTGGGCCACACAGTATATGTTAGGCATTTAACAAGATATTTAAGCATAAGAGAACAAACTCTGGACAGAGCCGTTGAATTTTTTTTACAATTCAGAACCCCTATTGGTGCTTATGCACTATGTGAGGGGGCACATTTTCACCCGAATCGAGAGCCCGCACCGGGAATCGAACCCGGGACCGCCGAGCCACAGTCATTCACAATACTAACTCCCCATCGTAGCGCAGTTGGTTAAGCGACGGACTGTGGTTCGGCGGTCCCGGGTTCGATTCCCGGCATGTGCTTTGGCTCGGGGTACTGGTGAAAATGTGCCTCACACATAGTGCCTTAGCACTGAGAGGGGTACAGAATCTTCCTGTTGTGATCCGTCACTTCAGTGAATTAAATTTTAAAAAAAGTAAAATGATTAGTATTCAATTAAACTTCTGTAATCAATTTGAACGTTTCAGTAGCCGATTTTCCTAATCGCTGTCAGAATTTGATATTGGCTCGTTGCTTGAATTGCGACATTTTGCCTCTACGGGTGGTGGGACACCATCAGCGTCTGTCTAAATATCCCTGTTCTAGCATTTTGAACGATTTTATTTTTTACAAAGAGGATATATGCCATTGTACATGCCACAATTTTTTCCAACACAAAATTGTATTATTCACTCGTTTTTGAATGAAGTAGTATATGCCTTATTGTTACTACGAGATATTGTTCTCATTCCAAACGACGAATAAGTTTTCATGGACGATCTGAGTTCTGCTGTAGTACTGTAGTAAAGAATTGTGCTCATAATTACAATTATGTGAACGCGAGTTAATCATGATAAAACATATTACAATATAATAAAGGAATTAATTATATGGTAAAGTTGAATCACGGCGTCTGTCTTATCGCCTCATTTCAAGCATTGTTTTAAAATTCAGATTGGTTTGTGTTTAATCGTTTCAGTTGACAAGAAACAAGTAGAATGGCTGTTGCGGTTGGAAAGCCACTGTCCGCATCATTTAATCCAAATCCTGCTTGAGCATGGGATTGCACTCGCGAGGACCAACCAAGCTCCAGCAAAATAATCAACCGCTCGCCACTGGGACCCAATGCTGCCGGACCAAGCCAAGGATTTCCGCGGCCACCACCGCCAACCCCGCCCGCATCGCCGCCGCTTTCGGCGTCGTCTGCCGAGTGAATTGAATGGGCCACTCGTCACCCGACCGTACCATGGCTGCCGCCGCCTCCACCGCCGAGTTACCAGTCGACCACGTGCTTCTCGCCCACCGCCAGCGCCTGTGCAGCCAGCTGGACAACTTCCGCAAGAACAACGTCATGTGTGACGTCACTGTGGTGTGTGACACCACCGAGTTCACCGCCCACAAGGTCATCCTATCGGCGGCCAGTGCCTTCTTCCACAACTTGCTCACCGAGGACTCTACACGGCTGCCCGTTCCCGAGGTGCTCCCCGAAGTAATGGAGCTAATCCTGTCCTTTGTCTACACGGGACACGTTCTAGCCTCCGTTCAGGGACAACAGTTGCAGTCTGTGCTGGCTGCCGCACACCAGCTGCGCATCACCCACCTCTATCACTGGTGCCGGGAGAGGCTCGTGGCGGGCCTAACCCTGGACAATCTTGAACATGTTTGGGATGTGGCCGACCTCTACTCTGATCCGTGGCTGCAGAGCCAGGTGGCCATGTACGCGGCTAAGCACTTCCGCAAGCTGGTGCGCCACTCCCTGTTTCTGCAGTTGCCTGCCGAACGTGTGGTGGCGCTGCTGGGTAATGAAAAACTTCAGGTTGGAGCACTCTATCATGATGACGTCCTCGGTGCTGTGCTGATTTGGGTGCGGCACGATGAGGAGCACCGACGTCGGGTTCTTCCGGACATCATCCCCCACATCAAGTTCGACAAACTGTCGGCACGCTACATCAACAGTCTGGATGGGGAGGAGACCGTCATGGCCTCACTCGAGCTGCTGCAGGCACTGACCAAGACGATGGCGCGACGATACCAGCAGGGTAACGGACTCAAGAGTGAATTGCAGCAGGCGAGTGATGCGGAGATGGCTAAGAGTGCTGCAAATGACTCCTCTACCTTTAACGGGTACACCATATTGGGTGATGGTGTCTCCAGCAGCCAGCTACCTTTCATGTCTCTCCCGCCGGTCTTGGCAATGGAAATGAACAAGAAGAGCCAACAGCAGCAGCGCCACTCTTATCTAGTTCCAATCTCTGGTGACACGGTCAACCACAACAGCACTGACGGGATCACCCTTCCCAATTACAGAGAGAGGAGGATGTTGAATGATGGACTGAGTGACCACAACCATCCAGGCTGGGCAAGCTTTAACACTGAAATACAAACAGCACGTATTCGAGGAGGTAAGAGCAGTGTGGATGATGATGGATCCGATCCTTCCCCGGGTGAACCTGTACTCCTGGTTCTGGGTCAGGACAAGGATGATTACGTCATCTTGCAGCAGTTTTCACTGAAGACTCGACGTTGGGGTTCACCATATCGTGCTCCTGTCCAGAAAAAATACTCAAGCATCATAGCCCATCACGGTGTCGTTCTCATCATCGGTGGCAAGATCAACCTAAAGCCCACTGCCTCTGTCCATGCATGTCACGTGCGCTCACGACACACGGAACCATTACGTGACATGCGGTTACCACGTTGTGGCATGGGATTGGCGGCACTGGATGGCCTCGTGTATGCAGTGGGTGGCTACAACAAGGACGGATGGCTTCGGCAGGTGGAGTGCTACGATGCCAAGAGTGACACCTGGCAGAGGGTAGCGCCACTGCATGAAGGTAAGGAAGGAGTTGGCGTGGTCACAGCCAATGGTCGACTGTATGCGGTGGGCGGGGTGCCAGTGCCCAGTACTGAGATGTACGACCCGCTCACTGACCAGTGGACGCGACTGACTCGCATGCGTCATGCCCGGGTCTACCATGGAATCAGTGTGCTGGACGGGTTGGTGTATGTGGTCGGCGGGTTTGGGCATCAGCCGGACCGTGTGCAGTGCCTGGACTGTGACACTGCTACCTGGGATGTTCTGAGTTCACGCTCCCCACAGCAGTGTCGGGACACATGGTGTGCGGCTGTCGCTATTGGCAAGCGTCTCCTGGTGGTGAACAGTGAAGGCCTGCTGTGGGATTTTGATGTAACTTCCGAGTGTTGGACCAAACTGCCGTCCAGTGTGTGTCTGGTGGGTGGATACATTTCCGGATTTGTGTCGGCGACGGTGATCGAGGATGATGACAGATAACATAGGCTCTTAAAAATGCATCTTTAGATTGTATTTCGTAACATTTCATCATTTTGATACTCTTATGAGTGTTGTATTCTTGAGTTGTTCAGTTCAAGACTCGTCATGACCATTCATTATTAACACTGTAGTTCTGAAAATTAATAGATAAACAATTCAATTACATAATTTTAATGAAAGCTAGGTTTTAATGTTATAGTCATTTTGTTTTGTATCTTTTTTTTGAACTGCCAACTGAAAACATGTTTAAAATTGTTGAATTGCGGTGAATAAATTGAGGAGAACGATGTGATTACTTGAGATTGCATTAGACTTGTTTATTACTTGGTTGTGATAAATATGTTGCATTCAACATGACGCCATTTACAATACTAGTGGAAGAGTAAGCTCCACAAACAGGCAGTAAGCTCCGAGAAAGGAAATTACACTTTTGACGTCTGACATGTGATGTGATGTCAAACATGGTAACGACACTTTGAGGATTCGTATCCCTTCAACACCCCTTCTCGATTCATCAATACATCCAAGACATAAAACATGGCAAACAAAACATTGTAACAAAACAAAGTAGGTTACATCTATGATGTTTGTCTCACGCAGATTATGCAGATGGTGGTGGCAAATGTCGATGTGTTTCGTTCTGGCTCCAGATCAATCCAATTATGGATTTAATACTGTTTGATTCAATAAAAATTTTTCATCTTACCTTCAACATCTTTAATAATATAGTTCAACATTTGGGGGTATATAGTTGGGGTTAACTTGCTTTTTGGCTTTAAAATCAGTTTTAATTGGCGTCCACCCCCTTATAGCCGCTGGATTCGTCCAGGCTAGGGGGTGGTCGGAGTCTCTCCTCTCACTAGGAGAGGAGATGACAGGGTATGCCCCCCTCTAAAAAAAAAAAAAAAAATCTTCCCATACTTTTGTCGAACCGGTCTGAGTCAGGCTCATGTCCCTCAGCAGTTGTCCCATCCAGATAAGCTTGCAGGCTGTGTTGGAAGCTGCTACATATTCTGCTTCAGTCGACAATTTTGCAACTGTCAATTGCTTCTGGCTGGCCCAGGCAACCTTGTTGTCACCCAGTTGCAGGAGAAAGCTCATTGTTGACATGTGTGAGATCCTACTTTAATGCAGCATATTTTAATGATTGCTTCTTTTAGTAGTTGCACTTTTTGAGTTCATTAGTATTAGTTCATTTCAGCATTTTATATGCTTCTCATTTAAGGCAGGATTCACAGTAGGTATACAGAGTCTTTGGGATCATGTACTGCTCCCTCTTCTGTATCCTGTCACTCCATCTATTATTGATGAGTCTTTTGTCCGAAATTTGGTTATCAAATTTAATTCATATAGTGGCGGATCTTTGTCTCTTAATTTGCATTATGTTTGATTTTACTTATGTTGTGTTATTAATAAATTTACTGCATAAACCTGGTTGATAGGGCATGGGCCCCCTTTTGTTTGAAACTAGATTGGTTACCTGTCAAAGCCTAAAGGGATTTCTAGCACACTGATAAATGGAGGAGACTTGATTTTTTACTAATATGAACAACAATGTTTTATTTCCCCCTTAGGGGTAGGATATGAAGGATTACATTTACAATTAATACAGATTACAAGTATCTAGTTGGTTATTAATACATTTGTAGCTTGGGTTTCAACTTTATCATTATGATTACTTGATTAACACAATATTTTGTTAGAATTTTCATTGACATTTCAGATTTCACAAAAAAATACATGGCTGTAATTTTGAATAACAGTCTCTGTTAAGCTGGAGCCCTCTTGATTAACTCAATTGGTACTTTACTTAGACAATACAGAAGGGACACTATCAAATACATTTTAAGACTTACACTAGAGGAATAATACATGCTTGAAAGAGGAGGTGTTTCTTACCTTGGGTCCATGGCTTGGTGGATGGATATGAGGGGTGAAACACAGGTTGTTTGAATTAAATGCAATGCTTTGCTGTGGTTCGAAATTGGTGAGAAAATGAGGATTACGTGAATCCAGATCTGAGGAGGATCGAGAATGATAACTTGGTCTACAATCACTATGTGGAAACTCATGGGATAATGCTCCATGCCGTAAGGTATTTGAAGATTCCTGAGTCCTAATTCTAGGCTCTAGGTATTTTGAAATTACTAAGTTAAATAAAAGCTAAGTTAAAAACACAATGTCTAAAGTGGACAAAATATTCTAAGTCCCAGGAAAAACTGTTCAAGGGCTGCTGCAATTAATTTTAGACCGCAAAATGATGGCAGTTTAAATAAAAACACTTTATTCCTACTGTGGCAAACAAAACAGAGCGACTGTACATGTCGAAGACGGATGCCAGAATGAACTGATGAGTTAGACCGCCTGGCTCTTTATATACAGGTTGGCTGTACAGGTTGTCATTTGGGCTGGCAACCTGTGCAGTACACCACAGGAACAATTTCTGTGGTGTAGATGTGGGTGGTGGCCCCATATGCTGCCCCACGCACATCCCATTGTCCCACTCCATTCGAACGAGACAAGATGGAAAAACCAAGAGCATACGCCACCAAACAAACTGGCAACATGCTTGCTTATACATATGCCCATAAATTCACCTATTAAGAGTTACCCCACTACGACTTCATGGGTGGTGAAGTTTCCAATAAGATTGCATTGGTTGGGAGGAATCAATCAGAAGTCCAGCTGGAGTTTTGGATCTCATGAAGAGCTTCATTCCATTAAATGCTAACCAGCACCAAAGGGACTCCCATGTCAGGCTCAGGTGTATTGATGTGGCTATGTTTGGAGTGGATATTCTTTATTATGGGAACGTAGCCCAGCAACCTAAGCTCCTCCTCCCCAGATAATTGGAGTCCAGTGCACGCGCCTTAGGGGAAAAGAGGGTAGGATGCCTGTTGCCTGAAGAAACTCCCCTTTAGCTGTCTAAAAGGTGGGAGGGTGGCTTTTCCCAAGATTGCCATTTTAACATTAAGGTGCTTAGCAAACAACTTCAAGATTGTTGGATTGAAATGGGAGTTTGTTCATTGGATAGCCTGTATTTCACATAGTATGTGTACCAGGTTTCAAAGTTAAAGTCCGACTACAACTTACATTAATGAAGGGTTTAAATATTTATTTTTTGCCTAAGGTGTTTATAAGGTTTTCGTAAATAAAATGTCAAGTTGGCAGTAAAAAATAAGGTGCTTTCACTTTTTCGGATTTGATCGGGACTAGTATAAACTGATAGAGTGCATTGCATTCAGCGTTGGACAGAAATGTGGAGTTGATTAAAGGTTTGGTTTGGATGGGAGGTGATCTCAAAGTAGACGAAATAAATTGTGAGGTGAGAAAGGCTCACTTTTATGATTGAAATGGCAAGTTAAAGGTAATCGTTAATGAACTTTTAATAAGCGGATTTGATTTGGAATAGTCTTAAATGACAGAGTGCATTACATATATTATATGTTATAATTTTGGGGATGATTTGAATTCGGGCTTGGCTGGGAGGTAATCTCAAAGTGAGCAAAATAAATCATGAGCTATAGAGACTCATTAACATCATTAACACAACTGTCTTCCTCTCGTTTGATCTTTATTCCGAGATAGTGTATTGCCTCTCCGAGGTCCTTGACTTCAAAGTAGTTGTTGAGCTCTTTGCTCACGTTTACAGTTGTCTCTGAGTTGTTTCCAGCCGAAAGAAGATCATCGACATATAAAAAAGTGTATGTCATTTCGTTATTGTTCTTCCTAGAGAACAAACATTTGTGCGGCTTGGCTTAATTTTCGAAATGCTTCAGTTGCCTTGGTGTTCCAAGTGTGTGCTGATTACTTGACACCGTACAAGCTCTTTCGAATTCTTCAAACTTTATCTTCACTTCCCTGATCCTCGAATCCGTGGGCTGCTCCATATAAGGCTCTTTGGAGATTTCAACGTTTAGATATGTGCTCTGAATGTCGAGTTGTCATACATGTAGCTTTTTCGTTGCCACAACAGACAGCAATGTTCAGATCGTGTCCTGCCATAATACAGGAGCAAATGTTTTGTCGTAGTTGCTCCCATATTTTTGCGTTGAAACCTCTAGTGACGAGACATGCCTTGTGGGTGTGGACTGCTCCTGCGCTGTCCTGCTCGGTCTTGAAGACCCACTTGCTGGAGATTTCTCTCTTGCCTGTTGGCAAGTTGGCAAGGTTCCATATGTGGTGCTTCTTGAGAGATTTGATCTCTTCCTCGGCTGCCTTAACCCATTTGGCTTTCTCTCGTGCTGTCAGGTTCTGAACTTCATTCCAGCTCTCAGGTTCATGGTAGACATCTCCACCTTACACGTAAGTTTTCGTGGTGCTACACCCTGGTTGGTTCATCCAGACCTTCGTGGTTGTGGTTCGTTGGCTGATCATTACTCATTGTTTTTCATGGTCAGCCGAATCCTCGTTGCATCATTTGAGGAACATCGTTCATTGACTGTGGCAACTGTACATCAATTGTGTCATGGTTGATGTTGCAGTCATCCTCCTCAAAATCTACCATTGAGCTTGGTTGAGTTGGGTTTGTTGCAGTTGCCAGCTCACCTCGTCTGTCCTCGTCTAGAGAATATGGATCCCAGCTGTCGTCATGGTTTACCCCTTCTGAACATTGACATCTTGTTGTTGGTTGACTGCAGGCGCTCGCATTCTCGATGATGCACACATTGCAGCTAAGTCAAACCTTGTGTGTCATTGGGTCCATGACGTGGTATCCTTTGTGTTGATTCACTATAGCCGACCAGGATGCCCACCTCCTCGACATTGTCCAGCTTCTTGTGTTTTACCTTTGGAATGTGGGTGAAAACACAAGAACCAAATGTGCAAATGTTGACACAAATCTGGAATTTTCCCATGAAATAGTTTTTTTTAATCAACTGTAGTCAACTGCACTACAGGCTATACATCCCCCTCTTGTTGCTTAGGCACTATGCAAAGGGAATGACCACTACCTGGGATCAACATTTTCGAGAGCCCATGCCAGGAATCAAACCAGGGACTGCCGAAACCACAGTCAGGCACTAAACCAACTGGGCTATGCCGAGTCATACTAGTTCATATGGTGTCCGTGCTACTCTTCTGCATGGCAAATCGATTCTGCAGGTAAGATGCCCAATTTGCAGCCTCTGCCAATAATGTTTGCTGAGACCTGCATCAATTAAAATACATCTTGCCATTTCAATAATTGACCTGATCTTATGTTCTGCTACACCATTCTGCTCTGGTGTGTGGGGAACCATTAGCTGATGCTCTATACCTTCCTGTCACAGAAAGTCTTTCAGATTGTGACATACATACTCCTTTCCGTTGTCAGTTTGTAGCATCTTCAGCTGTCTTCCAAATTTTGTGTTCATTTTTTTTTCTTTTTAATTCACTGAAGTGACGGGTCAGACAGGAAGATTCTGTACCCCTCTCAGTGCTTAGGCACTATGTGAAAGGCATGTTTTCACCAGTACCCAGGGCCAAAGCCTGCTTTGGGAATCGAACCCAGGACCGCCAAACCACAGTCCGTCATAAACCAACTGCGCCACGACGGTTCTGCTGTCTTTTTTTTTAAAATCAACTGTAGTCAATTGCACTACAGGAGTACGTCCCTCTCATGGTGCTTAGGCATTGTGTGAGGGGGAACAACCAGTACCCCGGGATCGAAATTTTCGAAAGCCCGCACCAGGAATCGAACCCGGGACCGCCGAAACCACAGTCAGGCGCTAAACCAACTGGGCTACGATGAGGCATACAAATTTGTACAAATTTGTACAATTTTGGGTAAGAATTACAACAATTCAAACTAAAAATGTACAGGAAATAGTCAGACAACTGGTTGTGTGACCACTTCACTGGCTAAGATTTTAAAGTACTACGACTCGTCGTGGCCCAGTTGGTTTAGTGACCGAACTGTGGTTTCGGCGGTCCCGGGTTTGATTCACGGCGTGGCTCTCGAAAATTTTGATCCCGGGGTACTGGTCGTTCCCCCTTGCATAGTGCTTAAGTACCATGAGGGGGACGTAATTCCTGTAGTGCGGTGGACTACAGTTGATAAAAATAAAAAAAATAAAAAAAGAGAATGGAAAAATACAACTTACGTGTTACAGGTCAATGGGGGATGGGGAAATAGACTGTACAACATAGGCCTTTATTTGTGCCTATGCAAAACAAACCAAAATATAAAAATAAACGTGCACACAACCAGCACATAATCAGCTGGGAGCTGATCGAAATAGCTCCTCCATGGAATGCCCCTTGTGCCCAGAAAGGGGCACTCACTAAAAACCATGGAGAGGCTCTGAAGAAAATGCCTGAGTCTGAAACACTGAACAACATAGGCCTTTATTCGTGCCTATGCAGAACAAACCAAAATAAAAAATAAACATGCACACAACCAGCGCACATGCAAAGCAAGGTGATAAACACAATCAGACTGGAAACACTAAAACATGGGAACACACTAGAACTGGAAGACACATGCCGCTGCAGACAACGTAGAACTCAAGAATGTACATGTGCAACAAACAGTTTACTTGAATGTTCAGCAGAAGTGCGCCACCACTAGTGACTATGTAGAAGAAAGATGCTGCAAAATCCTGTAGCAAAAACAAAAGGCATAGTCAAAACCAAAACCAAAACCCAAAAAGCTGGTACAGCACCCCACCGGTAGGTACTGCTCACCATAGAAAAACTTCAGCAGCAAGAAAAGCAGCCACTCCAACCAAGGCTGGTCCCCCTCAGGCTCAGGCTGAACCCAAACAACAGCCACCAGAGAAGGGAAGACCGAATGGAATCCAGGAATTCATGCATGGCCATGACCACAGCAGATAAGGGGATCCAGGGGACCCACAGCAGACAAGGAGACTCTTCCAGAGGAGCACTCCTGAATAATTAGGGGAGTTGAGTGGGGAGCACCCTTGACTTATGGGAAACACCCTCTTAATCCAGGGGAAGACAGCAGGGGACAATGGTCCACTGGGAGGTGAGCAACTGTTCAAAACAAAAATGGCAAACATAAACTCAAGCATAAATGAATAAAGAATTAAATGATCAACAACTGCAAACTATTACTAAACCAAAATTAAACTACAGGATTCAAACAACCAATCAATAAATAAATAAGTCAAATAATTAATTCAAATAATTTCAATTAAATAAATTAAATAACCCAATTAGATAAAATAATTTAAAACTAAACAATTGTTAAACAATTAAACTCACACTACAAATTATTTAAAACCAAACCGCAACCTAAATAATTATTAATTAAGTAAATGAATCCAAATCAATAACTTAATCCAAACAAAAGTCCAATATAATCCAATGGCCATTCAAATAACACACAAAGAAATTAAAAGTTCAAAATAAAATTGAAGAACTCAAAATCAAGAAATAAACCCAAGACCAAAATTAATTAGAATAATTGAATGTACCCAACACAATTTGTCCCATCCAATTTGGCCCACTAAAACCAATTAAACACCACCAAGCCCCAAACAGCACCAACACCAATACCAATCCAGGTGTTGTTCAACAACACCCAAATTGGTAGGCCTACTACAAAAGGGAATGTTACATATTGTGGCAAAGAGTGTGCACAGAGAGCAGGCCTAATGTAAATGCAGAACTAGGCCTCTCCGCCTTCCCACCCCCAGTCACACAGACTGGGCAGGCATCTTGGATTTTACTCCAAAATGACCAGAAGAAAGGGAGAAAACCTAGCCTACAGCCCAAATACACTACCAAAACATCTTACAAATTAAACCCGTTTTGACTCTATATCAACTACACAAATCTCCTAGGCTCAAACCTAGGCCTCAGCCTAAGGCCTAGACCTACAGTGCACACTCACCCCAGCCACAATACAACAAAGAAAAACATCACTACTCACCAAATTGCACTCCTCTACCCTCAGATGAATGGCCACAGGAGAACAGGAGAAACCAGGCACTATCCAGACTAGAAACAGAGCAGGCAATCCTCTACATCCTACTCCAACCATCAAATTTGAAAGGAAGTCCAAAATGGAAGAGCAAACTGACTTCCTGCTGTTGGAAGCCAGTTGCAAAAACTCTCCACTAGAGGGCCAACCCCTTGAGCAGACAGCAAAAGCAGACTCAAATAGCCACCCAGTTGCCAAAACTGGCCACCAGGTGGCTAGTACAGGCTCTGGTGGCCTGTCATCTGTGGTGGCTGGTCATTAAACCAGCCCACCTCAGAAAACACAAAAAACAGCCTAGCCAGGCTGTTACAAATGCTCAGATATAATCATCCCTGAGCTTTAGTGTCGACTGTCACCCAGTTGTTGGTGACTGTGTCAGGATCAGGTTTCACTTTGTCAATTACATGCCACAGTCCCTAGGACTTAGTATGGCCTCATTCTTACGTTTCCAAATGGAATAGTTCGTTCCGTCCAAGTAGGACACTCCCATTTTGGATGTATTTATTTTTAATTAATGTTTCATTTATAATTTCATTCGTTTCATTTGTTATGTTTTGTTTGTATGTTTTTGTAATCAATTTAAACTAACAGTGCCCGTTTGCATTTACTTCTATCCTATTATTTGTTAGGGATTCGTAGAAAATAAAATGTTCATTCATTGGCTTTGTTTTAGCACTCACCATGTTTTTCCGTGTTGCCTAGGCTGTTTGGTGTTCTAAAACAATGTTCAGTTTAAATGTTCATTTTCATTTTTACTAACTCAATTTTTCATTTTGTTGCACACTGGGCCCATGACCTGTTGAATTGTGGTGAATAAATTGAGGAGAACAATGTGATTACTTGATATTGCATTAGATTTGTTAGATTGCTTTATTAATTAGTTACTAGAACATGTGGCATTCTACATGATGCTATTTGCAATTATACAGGAAGTAAGCTTCACAAACAGGAAGTAACATTTCACGTCTTACATTTGACATCTGCTTATGACATATGACATGTGACGTAGTGTCAAACACAGTAAGACACTCTTAGGAGATTCGCATTCCTTCAACAAAAATGCATTCCTGAAAACAGCTTTTTGTATAATTTATAATTTTTTTATTTCCTATCACTGTAGTTGCTGAACTACAGGCGGCTTCTGTACTCCTCTTGGTGCTTATAGGCCCTATGCGAGGGGCACATGTTCACCAGTACCCTGGGATCAAAACTATCGAGAGCCCGTGAGAGCCAGAAAAAATTGTAGTTTGAAGTGTTAAAAATTGCTTAATTAAAAATAATTTATACATTATGAACAAAACAAATTGTCCAAGTCAAATCAAAGTCCTTTATTTATTTTTATTTTTCAAAAATTGAATGTAATCTTTTCAACAAGCATTTGAAAGAACAGAATTATGATCAAAATGCAAATTTTGTTAACATTCAAAATCGAAAAATAGAATCCCGGAATAAACGAATATTTAATTTTATTAATATCTGTAACTATTTATTCATATAGAAAAAATAAGATTTATTAGATTTTAGGCATCAGAGTGCACAGCTTGATCAAAGAAGCTCCAGCCCAATGTCCTTCAACTGTGACTCCTGTCGTTGCCACTCGTGCCAGGTAAGTCCGGTGATTCGTGCCACCAGATGGCGTTCGTGAGCCTTGTCATGTCGCTCGCAGCTTTCACAGAACTCGTAGTTACTGCAGACCAGACACCTGTATACCTTGTTGCCAACATGCTGGGGATTCCTACACCTATTGCAAGACTCCAAAGGACGACGGTGCAAGGTTTGCTTGGGAGTAGAGTCAAATTTGGGATGACTCCTGGTATTCTGCAGCAGTTTGGCACCCCTGTCACTTAGAGGAGCGGCAAGACGCAGCATGGTGTGCTCCAGGTGACCTCTGACCTCGCAGCGTTCGCACAGGTCATAGTTGGCACAGGTCACACAGGTGTAGCGGAATCCGCGAACATCTCCCTGGCAGTTGGAACAACGAACGGATCCATGGTCCACGGTGGAAAGTGCGCTGTGGCGGGAGGCCAGGAGTGTCACCAGCGTCGTTTTGATGTCGCTCACATCACGTGACAATGTGACCTGGTACTTGTCGCAAGCGCCACAGCATGGTTTTGGCACGTCGATCGGTTTCTCGGCCAACAATTTGGTCAATGACTTATTCAATTCGTTCATTGAGCTGGCCAAAATTATAAGCTCTTGAGAAACCTGAAGGAAAAACAATTTATTTTTTATAAGCGTCTCTACATATGGCTAGGGTACATTATGATTAACAGGTGCATTCTGGTCATACTGTATTAGGTTTCGACAAAGATTAAAAATACAGATGGTGAATAGGCAAAAATGACATTACTTTGAAATTATATAATTTTGTAAATAACTATCACATCACACTGAATTTCTTTTGTGTGTGTGCTTTAAAATGTCTAATATCATTCTTTGAAATTTGAATAAAAAATCTGAAATATTGCGCCATATTTGAGTTGTGAAGTCACTGTTATGATAGATACAGAGGGTTGTTTCGCATTGGTTGACCGATTTAAAAAAAGCTGTATACCCTATGAAATTCCATTTCTCCACCATCTATTATGCTCAATGTGTTGGCCACGTTTCCCGACAATCGCCCTGCAACGAAGTTTCCACTGTTGAAGTGCGCGTTGAAGCGCATGATGGTCAATGCTGGCCCACTCCTCCTAGCACACTTTCCATAGTCCATCCAAAGTAGTAGGTCAGTGGTGTCCGAGTGCCCGTTTCAACAGTCCAAAAGCGCAGAGGTCCATGGGTGCAAGATCTGGTGACTTGACTGGGATGCAGCTGAAGGGAATTGCACGAATTTTCGTTTCTTGTTCCAATATACAAATCGTATTCAACTGTGGAACGCGAGGTATGGCTGGATGCCTTGTCCTGATGGATGAACACTTTGCTGGCCTCGTTGCCGTACATAGTTGCTATTTCATGTCGGTATAAATGTTCCAGGACGTTTGCCTGATAGTAGGCCTAGTTAATTTTCACCTTGGAGCCAATCCGTCTCAACGTCATCTTTCCGTTGGATAAGAAACTAATAAGATGTAAGGGGAAAATTGCTTGGACTGAAATTAAAAATCGGCAACAAGATCGTCAATAAACCTAAGTTTACGACAGATCTTCACGCATACATGAAGCCTTTGAAGATTTGTGAAACACGCGACAAAACACGAAAAGAACTCGACTCATACTTTCGTCAATACCCGATAATTTAGAAAATAAAAATAAGTTTTACCATATTTTCTGGCTATCAATAGCTGCTTTCTGAAGCTGCCACGCTTCGTCGTCAGTTGAATTCGAAAAATGGTGTGCTAGTGATGCACGTCCAAAAATAATCTAATCAGGAAACCGAAAGAAAGGGCGCTGGAAAGTAGAAATGGGTGAGGTCATTTCTAAATAGGGGAACCTACTGGTCAAGCAAGTCGGTCCGACTAGCTTGACCAGTAGGTCAGAGATACAATTCGAGGCGAATTCAACTGACGACGAAGCGTGGCAAAGAGTAGTTTCTTCGGAAAGAGCTTTTATGTAGCCCGCGAACCAACGATCTATTTCGGCGCCATTTTGTTCTCGAATGGTGATGAAAAAATATTCAAAAACCTTAAGTGTCTGTTTAGTCATGGTGCAAAAAATCAAATCAATCCGAGCACGTGTTAATTTTATACAGCTTTTTCAAAATCGATCAACAACCTTGAAACAACCTCTGTACTCTTTCCAAACAAAAATATTCTTCGAAATGTATCGCGGAAGTGATAAAAAAACGCGGAATTATTGTGAGCACGTCTACGATATGTCGAGTAACTAGAAATGATGGATTGAAGCGCAAAAGAAATGGACAAGCCAACGAAAAAGCCATTTGTGCTAAGCCTAGAACTGCGAGGTCAGAACATAACGTCAACAAAGTAAGGAAGTGGATCAACAATGCTAATCCAATGAGTCAACACGCAATTTCGAAAGTCTGTAGTGTGTAACAGAAATTAAAAAGTGATATAATCCACCGAGATTTGCAACAACAAATGTGCAAAAAGACAACCTGACAGCCCTTTACACCTGTGCAAAATAGTAAATAGGCTAACAGGAAGACCAACCTAAGGAAGCTGTATGAGCGCCATCTGGCTGATGGAAAATCCGAATTTAGGATAACTTTGGACGATCTACCTTGGCAATTTCAATAGTCAGAGAATAATTTGTCATTGTAAGAGTACTCCACCTGACCAATGGATGGTGAAGTGTCGTGACAGCTGGCCAAAAGGTTTCGTGGTGGTAGGTTGTCTGACCGACAGAGGCGTGTGGAAAGTGTGCAGAGACGCGTGGAGCACATCACACCAAAACTTAACCTCAACAATTTTTTGATGCATGAAAACGACGGCGCAGGGCGGTTAGCGAACAGAATGACCAACATATTAAGCAAATTTAATTAAATGTATCCATCGCCGAAAAATAAAAATGTTACAGTGAATCAAACTCATACCATTTTTGCCTATTCACCCTTTGTATCTTTTGTCTAACCTGGTATACTAACTCAATTCAATTCAATGTAAAAATTTGAATCGAAATGTTGTCCTAAACTGAACCAAATTGAAGCTCCATTAGGATGCTAGCTGCAGATGCCGAGACCACTCATTAACCGCACGTCCCGCTCATCATCCACCCATAATCCAATTATTATTATCCTCGCCAATTCAGTTGGGCTTGCATGGACTTATTAATTTGGCAAATACAAGTGAGGTGACCTACCGAATGTCTGGCTCTGTCGTATTGACATGGAATAACATCCCGCAAGACTACTTCCTCCGACAGATCAATCAAGTTGCCATTTTTTTTGGAGTCGATCTCTTGGTTGGTGCTGGTCGGAGGAATTGTCATCAGCAAATTTATTTCCTTCTCCACAGTGTCCACTTTCACCTCAGCTGTGCTCTCCTCTTTCACCATATCTTTTGCTATTACTTGTCACCTGAAATCATTCCATATCAAACAATATAGCTAGAATATATTAAAAAATATAGTGTAGCATATACCAGAAACGCTCTCAGTCTAGTCATGTATGACACAAGAATTGGCTTCACTGACAAAATCTTACAAATTTTGTATATCGCAATGTTTGAGTACTGTAGAACATTATCCGTTGCTTCTGAACTTGTGACGTGAACAAGCAAAGTCTCGAAATATATAGTCGCGATAAAGTTGTCAAATAAGTGTGGGGATGGAATGTGAGAAGATATGACGAATGACTTGTTCTTGACACACTTCAGTGGCCTTCCGTTACTTTTCTATTCGATAACGACGGATGACGAAAAATGCACAATCGATGTTGTTAATAATCTTTATTTTATCTGCCAGCTGCTGAAAAAAAATTGGTTCCTTGAATTGCATGGTATCAGGAGCAGAATCGAGGTTAAACAACCTTTTGTGGCTATCTTAACATGTTTTATTATTACCCAATCAACTGAAGTCAACCGCACTACAGGCATTACGTCCCCTCATGGTGCTCAGGCACTATGCGAGGGTCACGACCAGTACCCTGGGATCGACATTTTTGAGAGCCCGCGCCGGGAATCGAACCCGGGACCGCCGAGCCACAGTCAGTCGCTAAACCAACTGGGCGAACGAGTCGTATAAACATTTCGAGACATGCAGTACTTGCGCAGATTAAGGACCTATCAGACGGCTAAAAAATGGCTGTCTCAAATGACATGAGTTTAAATTTAATATTTCGTTTCTAACCGAGAATAAAATATTTATAAACTTGGCGCTTAACCCTGCCATAAGGGCAGATGGCATGTGATGCACTGGCTCGGGCAAGAGTCACTTACGTTACACCTATGGCACTATATTTATTGGGACACTCTTCAACTACTTGTGTACTCTGTCTGCACCATGTCACTCATGTTCTTCTAACAAAACCATTTCGAAAAAATTTGATGTTTACGCAAAACAAATATGTCTCCTAATTATTGTCACTAATCGATTTGTAATGAAAGGCCGCATTATAACTGTATTACATGGTACATTCAAAAATTATTCCCCTGTAATTAGATATACGGAAACCAGGCGACTTCGTTTCTAATTTCCATAAATAATTTTTCCAATTGGTAACCATACCTACTCCATTTTTTAAAAATACGCATGATTTGCTGACATTCCCTTCGATTCGTTCAATATAGTTGGTTGATCGGAAATGTTTTGAAGCATTTTAGACATAGACAATGTTTCGATTAATGTTTCTATTGTCTTTATTTGTATTGATATTTGGATTTGGCACAACCATTAAATATAGATCGCCTGAAAACTTCCAAACAAAATCGCGGGGTCAAAGAATTGCCAATGGCTTATACGATGTGGATGGTGTGCAAAGGGTACAGAGTGTGATGGATCTGATTGTATATTGGAAGAGACGAGAAGTTGCTGTCATCATTGAAAATGAAACAGGTAAGTCATATAAATTTGATTTATTTTTGAATCGGTCAGTTTAATATATGGTTTTTGTTTCCCGTTACATTGAATATCTGACATTTGCAGTCAGTGAGGACTCCTTCCTCCAACAGCAAGCAGCGATACTCGACGACTTCAACTACATAAGTGTTACATTTGAAACAGACCTTGCGGCATTGCTTACACTGTGGAGTGACTTATATTCCCATATTGTACTCATCTGTGGAAACCAGCTAACCGAAGAAATCGTTCAAGTGGTAAATAATCAGCAATCATTTTTTGTCAAATGAGTCACGAATGTCTTGAGATGATTAAAGCTTTATCTTTTTAATATCTAGGCAAATAGGAAGAATTTGTTTGAACGAAGTCGTGTGTCACAGTGGATAATTCACTGTAGAAGTCACCTACCAACATTTCTCTCATTCGTCAAGATTTCTCCACAAACCCAGTTAACTGTACTGGTGGAAAGGAACCATAAACGGAACGTTAACAGTAATACAAAACCGATATATTTAATTTCATTACCAATACAAATTTAGCATAAAAGAACATTAACTACTAAGACTAAGACGAATTCAGATTGTATGAGGGAATCATCAGATCTTTGCTTAGGAAAAATTTGGGGAAATCTCCATTTTCTTATTGGTGAACGTTATTGAAAATATTGCAAATGGCGGTGAGCTGTATATTTTGTCTCGTGCCAACATTGTAACCTTGAAATTATTTTATCACATTTGAGATACGCGTATATTAATATTTGAGAACACCACTATTTTCTGGGCATTGCCTCTTGTGCTCGCCAAGTTTGTCCCAATGTCTCAACACCCCATGGTTTAACTGACTTTGCTTGTTCGTTTCTAAACTTTTGCTCAGATGAACTTTTTCTGACGCGTAAAAGTTTAGGTGATTTGTAAAACTGTATTTTATTATATAAGAAGATTAGGCATTCTGCCTGCTTTAGTAAGAGCGATCTTAAGCAAGGTGTGAAGACGTGTTGGAGAAAAATTCTTTTTCACCCGTCACAGCCCACCCCCTATGTTCTTTCGTGGCCATTTTGTGGCAATGTAATGTGATTCTGCCTGAATCTTCCAATACTTTTTCAAGGAGAAGTCCATAGAGATGCAAATTTCGCAGCAGGAATAACCCATTTGTATGATGTGTTCTGCGATGGCCGATCAAATACAGTGACTCGAGTGCAATTTGGAGAATGGAACCTCAGAAGCCGCTTAAAGATTTATGAAGATTTCGCACCCCGAGATAAAAACGCTCAGCTGTCTGGGCGACCAGTAATATGCAAGTCTTTCACGGTAACTTTTTGAGAATAAGATTATCGATAACAAAATATTGTTTCCCCAAGGGTTAATTGCAGGTGAATGATGTGCGTAGCATGTGCGTAGGAATCTTCACCTCCCAAAGATTGAACTTGAGGCTGGGGCCACATTTTGGTCTTTCAAATTTGATTGTCAACATCAAATTACGTCATCTGCGCATGCGCACAATCCAAAATTGCACTCAATCGATGGTTTTGAGGGAAAAGTGCATTTTTGAAATATGATGACTGAAATAGCAAGTTGAGGAATCAACTTCGATTTATGGTCGCCTCTAAGCCCCTAATTTCAGTATTTGAGAATCACTGCGCCCACGAAGAAGGCACCATCATGATTCAGCTGTTTCAGTGATTTACAATTGGCCTAATAGTTGCAAAAATGACATTCAAGTACCTCGATTCTACTACATTTATTTACAAATAATTGGAACTATTTTGGCGGATAACGACGGAGTCTGCGACTGTACGTAGCCAGTCAATGAAATTTATGCAAATAGAATTAAATTTATAGGGCTTTAGCCCTATAAATAGGACACTTAGCCAGTGAAGTGGTCACACAACCAAGTTGTCTGACCAGTTCCTCTACGTTTTTAGTTGAATTGTTATAATCCTTACCCAAAAGACAGCTGATGATCGCAAGTGGTTTTGCGTGAAACCGGTACTGTCGACCATAGTAATCTATATAATAAAACACAGTTCAGAAAAAGTAAAACGAGCCATCAACTTTTTCGGTCGCGTTAACCATTTTGTCTTT